>MU675815.1:69820-102815 GCA_026770625.1 Nicotiana glauca
TCCTCCTTTGTTCTATTTATGAGGTGCTGAATTGGGATTTGGTTTCTACAGGTTTAATAGAGATTTAGTCCAATAGTAAGATTTTAGCTCGTTCTCGTTAACTTTTGTTTGTTTTGTTTTTCTGGAATTAATTTGGGTCGATTACAGTCATGGGTTTGATTGTTAGTGTTTAATTCATTAATAGTGTCATTTGGTATTAGTTTTGAGTTGGATCAGTGATTGGTTATAGCTATTGAAGGTTCAATTAGAATTAGTAATTTCAGGAGGTTTTCAGGGGTAGTTTAGGCATGGGAAAGGGTAGTCTTGTTAGGAATAGTAATTTCAAAGTAGGGGTAAGGGTAGCATAGGAATTTCATGACTAAAAGAATACCCTAGGGCCTTCTAGAAGGGGACTTTAGTGTAAGTTCCCTGCTTTTTAATGCAGCAACTTGAGAAACAAGTAAAAATTTTAGGATTAATATGCAATTTTTGAAAATAAAAAGGGGGGAAAATGGGTAAATGCTTCCAGAACATTCTGCCCCCTTTCTTTGCATATAAAAGGCAGCCCTAGTGCCTTGATTAACAAGTTTTAGAAGCTCTGAAATTCCAAAATCCCTCCCAGCATTAATTTTCCCGAAAAAATCCCTTTTCTCAAGTTTGAAATTAAAATTTGAGCCTCAACACTCAAGAGGTTCAAATCTGAAATCATATAGCTGTAGAAACCTTCATTTTTAGATCTAAAAATTTCCAAAAAAAAAACTAGCAAAACTCCAAAAAACCAAAAATACTGCTCCATTGAAATACTTAGATTAATTTCTAGTTTTCAGTGTTTGGATTCACATCATTTAGCTTAAATTGCGGTGGCTGAAAGTTGCTGAAAGTTTCAGAGAATTCCTAGTTCATTTTTTTAGTAAATTTGAGGTCAAACAAGCGTATTTTTGGGTGGTTTGGTTGTTGTTGCTTCCTGTTATTACCTCCTGGGTGTTGTGGTGCTATTGTGGCTTAAGAATTTGCTCTATTTGCTATTGATACAAGCTATTGACTACTACTGACTGTGTTGCTGACTTTCCCCTTCTCCTTTATCTCATTGTAATCCAGGTACACGTTCGAATCTGGCTTGATGCCACTTGGAAAATGGAGATGAAATGAAAGAGATTTAATTCATGCATTGTGTTTGTTTGGATTGTATATAGTAATAGCTAAATAGATGTTAGAGCCTAATAGGATTTGATCCTAATTCATGTGCATACGAATCCTAGGCTGTATAATCTGGATTGTTTCTGGACTAGTTTTGGGATTGTTATTAGACTATCTAAGACTATTTGAACATTGTTGATGAAGTATAGTATTTAGTGGTGATAAGGTCAATCTGTTGAAACTGACCGTATGAACTTCATGTGCTAGATTGAGTGGTAATGCACAGTCATAGTCTAAGTTAAGTTTATGACCGGCTTTGTTAAACAGGAGTTTGAAATCCTTTGTTTAAATGTCATATGAACTCCTAAGTAATTGTATGAATTCCTGCTACATCAATTGGCGCTTAGTACAGAGACCTTTCGTCCAGAGCTAAATAAATAAAAGAAAACTTGGTTTATTTTACTCTAAACCTGAACGTCACCTTTGTTTATCCCCATTTATTGTCAAATGAACTTAACTGAATTTATATCAAAGAGCTTAAATTATCAGTATTACCTGCTGTGTTTAAATCCAAAACCTGTTTGAATGCAATTCTGGACCTAGAATAACATCCCAGTTATACAAGAATCAGCCCAGAATTTATGAGCTGATAATTGTCCCATTGCTCATTAATGAAGTCTCGTGCAAACTAGACTCACGCTGAAGTCCAGTGGTCATACAGCAACTTTTACAAGCTTGGGCCAAGGTTTAAAGGCCCAAAAATTGTTGTAAGTCAAAACCCTTTAAAAATTATATAGGAATGTGGGAATTAATTCGCAAATATAAATTTTGGTTTCGAATTAGGTGGCGTGTTCAAATTAAGTGGGTCTTCCCTTTTGTTTGAATTCGAGGCTTGAATATATAAATGTAAATTAATTAGCCCTTTTAGAGACAAATAATAAATGGAAAAATCGTAGTCACTTTAGGTTGGCCTTTAAATAAAAAATGAGATGAGCCTCGCCAAATAAAATTCATAAATTATGGGGCCCTCATTAAATGTCTATATATAAAAAGAAGACTTAGCATTCGGAGCGTGCCGTTTAGCGAATTTCGCGGCCCTTTGCAAAGTTAAAAACCCGTGCTTTAATAATTTTACCTTCTTAAATACGGGTGTGCATTTCATGCGACCCAAATCCAAATCCCAAAACGTCGAATAAGAATGTGTCGAGGATCCGAGTACATTTCATGTGACGTGATCCGAAAATACGTTCTTAAACGACGTTCACTTTCGTAAAAATAGTTAAAAGCGGTAAATAAGTATAAAATTGCAATATAGGTTGGAACATGTATAAAAGTTAGATTTTAGCCATTTATAATAATTTAAGCGACCGTGCTAGAACCACGGGATCCGAGGGTGCCTCACACCTTCCCTCGGGTCAATAGAATTCCTTACATAGAATTGCTGGTTCGCAGACTCCAATTTGGAAGTCAACAATTTTCCTCGATTTGGGATTTAATTAAACCAGTGACTTGGGACACCAAAAGCCAATCTTATCCCAAGTGACGACTCTTAAAAATAAATAAATAATCACATTTCGAATAATGTCACTTAAATTGGAAAAACTCCCCTTATACGTTTATCCTTCGGGGTAGGTGTGTAAAAAAAGAGGTGTGACAGCTCTGACTTATAAGCACTTTTAATTTTACCAAACGCGTAGATAAGTCAAAAAGTACTTATAAGCCAGTTTGACCAGCTTATAAGCTTAGCCAAACACCCTCTTAGCTTTTTTTAAGCAGATTTAAACTATTTTTAAGCTCTTTTTTTGGTTGCCAAACACTTACACAAGTTAAAAAGGGTTTAAAAGCTGGTTTTAAGCCCATCCAAACAGGCTCATATAGCTACCTTTCCCTTGAAGTACAGAAGACTCAATTAAAGATTCTAATTGCACCAACAATAGGTTGTTTCTTCAGTATTTCATTATTAACAGCTTCTTCCGTAACAACTCATTCCGGCTTTGTAGGAATATCCTCGGTACGCACACGATTGAAGTACGTAATTCTGTATCTCACCTTCTAACATGCGTTAGCCAAAAATTAAAATGAAAAGGAAACAAAGTAAGTTTCATATTTTAAAAAGATGATTTTGATGCTAATAAATATATACTACTCACTCATGTTACCCTGGTTCGGACGTATGGAAGGAGTATACCAGCATCTTTCAAACTAAACTCCTCATCAACATGTTCTTCCGCCATGCTGACTTACAAAAGTAAATAAACGGATTAGTTATAAAAGAAAAAGGATTATCACTCTCAAAATGAAAGATTAGAAGAATAATTTTACAGCTCTATCTTGTAAAATGCCAAAATGAAGATAAGAAAATGAGACAATTAAGTAAGAATGCTTGGATGCAAAAGTAGTACGGATGGTTTTGTATAAACTGGATGAATGCTTGTTTTGCACTAGAAACTGCAATGAGAGCTTAGGAAAGGACAAGTCTATTCATTTCTTAACTTTTGAAAGTTGCTAAATACGGAAGGTTTGTACAGAGATGATCAATGTTGAGTTTGCACTCAATGCTGAAATGCAGAGAGTTCTGCACAGTTAGGAGTAGATATTAGGGGACAAGTCCTTTCATTTCTTTTGGTTAATTGCAAATCACGGCTGAGTGAGCCATTCATTTACTCTTACTATAATTATATCTATGGAGTACATAAGAGTTTCTCGTTACAACAAAAATAATTTTTGCGCACTCAACTTATTTAAGATGTAATAATAGACGATTTTTTCTTATAATGAACATCAATCGATAACCTGGAGAAATAATAGGCAACATGTTACAAACGTTAAAACTACACATATTAAGTAGTAGTGATAATCAAAAAACAAAAAGCAGTCGAAGGCCGACGACAAGTGTAACTAAAGCTAACAAGCAAGAAATGAGTCTTGAGCAGCCCACGACCAAGGGCGGCTCTAGGGTAAGGTAAGTGAAGCCATTGCCTTAGGACCCCAAATAATTAAGGCCCCAAAAATAAAACTACAAGTATATTATTATATAATATATACTCTATAATTTATATTTATATAATTATTAATAAAAGATTTCAAATTTTAATAATTTTTAACATTTGGTAGACGTAAGATGGCACCAGAAAGCAAGTTCTTTTGCGTGTCATCTTTTTTACCTAAGAAATCCCCGAGGCAAATGTCGCAAGGTTCAAAACATGATGAATAATGGACTTCCCCTTTATCATTTTTCACTTAAGGAAAGAATTCAATACCATATGGCGCGGGCCTAACTCATACATCATGAGTTGTGCTCTCATCACTATATCAAAGTCATGTAGGTTTTTTTATGTCTCAATATTATATAAATTTTATAAAAGATGTTTCAGGGTCTTTTTAATATGTTTTGGTTTAGGCCACCGATTTTGTTGAGCCTTCTCTCATTGACAATCAACAATTATTTACAGACGACTACCCCACTATAAACGTACTGTTCAACTAGCTTCATTCACATTTGGTAATTGAATGACAAATTCGTTGTCTTTAATGCTCTTGTCATAGTTGCCTTATTTTAAGTGAGACTCTATAAATTTTTATGAAAATGTCAGGGGCGGATAAATGGCTCTAGTACGAGACTAGTAAAGCCTTGATTTAAGTCCCCCCGAAACTTTTAATAATGGATTTCATAACTTTATTTCAAAATAGACAATAGTAATGTTTGTAGAAAAAAATAAAAATTACAAAAACATTGTAAAAAAGAAAGAAAGGTGTCTACTCTTAAACAATAAAAATATTTTTAAAACTTTGAATTAAACTACTTAAATTTTCATATTAGAAAAATATTTTTACAACAACATCAAATGTAACATATTCCAAATACATGTCTAATATCTCATTTATTTAAATTTTCCTTTTCTAATATAAATAATAATATTAGTATGTGAAGTTAAAGACTTTATGTCATTTAAGACTAGATGCTATAAACAACAAGTATGAAAAAAATGGCAAGATTAATTTTTTTGCATATATCTGTGTATATATACTAATAAAAAAATGTATAAGACCTCTAATTAAAATTTCGCTTCAGGCGACCAATTTTATAGAGCCGCCCTTGCCCACGACAAATAAATTGAACAGAAATATTATAGAATCCAAATCATGCAGCTATTAGAGTTCAATTACGTCCATTACTTCTTAAGTACACCTAAGCATTCAACCAGAAAATACGTGGAGATGATTAAGCAATGTAACATGCAATGTCTACCAAGAAGAATATTAGAAGAGAAAGGGGAAATAATAGGATATGAAGCAGAATATTGTGGGAAAATTGAAGAAAGCAATACAATAATAATAGAGATAGCATTTGTATTAAGAAATCTTGAAATATTTCAACTTCTTTTTCCTGTTTAATTTCTTTTATTTTATTTTGTTCAAAAAATAAAATAAATACAGCGCTGGGCAGAAAAATTTAAATTGGACGCCCACTAAGGCAAAGCTAGTTCAATGATAACGTGAACTTTTTCCAATTTTTCAAAGAACAAAAAGGATTTCAACCAAATAGTTTCTGCAAATAAAAAACTCATATGCATAACACCACAAACCAAAAAACTCAACACCAAAAATAGAAGGAAAAGAAAAAATACTGTAAGCCTTCAATAGATTCAAGAAAGATACAATTTATAATGGGAGGGAGAGATAGTAAAAGAACAATATTACTTTCTTCTATTAAAAAGAACATTTGTTCTGAGAAAGTTTTGAAAAAATTTCAACCCTTTCTTCGAATTTCGAAGGAAAAATTTCAACCCTAAAGTACAATCCAAAATATGAAGCAGAAACTCTTGAAAAGTTACCAACAAGCCTTGACCTGAGCACTAAAGAGAAAGACAGAATAAAGTTAGAGACCTGAGAAAAACACAGTCGAAATATGAAAACTAAACAATACACTATATATAAAATGAGTAGAAAAGAAATGGTTCATGAAAAACATTTGAATAAAGATAAAAGAAACTCACCAAGTGAAGAAGGCAAAGGATTCTGCAAAATGAGGAAGACGACAGCAAAGGTAAAGGGGATATATGAGTGCTTTGTTTTGCAACCTGATTAATGCAAAAGTATAGCCGGTTTGTACGAGCGATGTTTTGCTGAGAGCTTTTGATAGGGCTGCACAGTCGGAGTACGTAGAAGGTTAAGGGGACAAGCTATTCATTTATTTTGGTTTAATTTTTTGCAAATACTTCCAAGTCACTACTACTAGCTAGTTGCATGACATTGATATTGTCTTACTATTATTACATCTATGAATAACAGAGAATGAGTTTAAAATATAATTATACATAATTTCTTATAATTGATTGGTAATCTTAAAAAATTATAAGTACTAACCTGATATATACAAAAAGTTAAACGAGTCATAAGAAGTATTTACATGCATATACATGTTTTGAGTGTGTAGTAATACTATAAAATGTGTATGTATGTATATTCCATCAACTATATATATTTCCTTCAATTAATTTGAAATAGGGATAATAGATCGGGAACCTCATAATTTTGACTATTTTTATCCGTTGAACAAGACATTCACTATCTTCGATCCTCTCTGTATTGGTTAAATTTGGCCACTTAGTAACATCAGATAAACAGGATCGAGGACGGGGTCGACCAAAGCGTAATAGCGGGAAGCCGTATTCGAGAGGACTGTTGTCAAGCACGAGTAGCTGAAGTAAAGAAATAATGGTAGGATAGGTTCAGAAATGGACACAATGAATATTCCTTTGGATATTCCTTATTTTGTACTTTTTAGGGTTTCTTGGTAATATTTCTTATAAATAGAAAGTGATAGAGAACAAAGAGGGGATATTCACCTTTTGATAACCGCATATTGTAAAAAGTTGACTAGAAGGAATATACAAAAAGTTATCTTGTTCACTGATTATCTTATTGACGCACACGTTGTTTAATCTTGTTCACAAGATCCAAAGATTCCTTATCCATTCTCACTTCTGATTTTTCCACGTCGCTGACAGGAGAAAGAACCATCCGAATCATATAATAACTAGGTGGTAGATTCTTTTTTATTATATTTATTGCTATTATCTACATTGATTGCATGTTCATGTTACAATATTTATTGATAATCATTAAGCACAAATCTGCTATTTAATTCTTTCAAACGTCGTTCATCTTATAAATATCCTACAATATTTGATCTAGAATTTATTATATTTAACTAAGATTCAACCTTCGTTTCATCATTAATTAGTTTAACAAAAACTTAACAGGTTTTGATCAAACAATTTGGCGCCGTCTGTGGGGAGTTCTTCCGTTAAATTTTTTTAGTTTCTTCTAGATCCTAAAGAAGGACATCCATTTTTTTTCTCGTCTGCACAAACTAACAATGGCAGGAAAGGGGATGAAAGACAGAAAGATAATGGGTGTCACTACCAATATCTTAAACACCATCAACAAGGACGACGGAGGAGACGAGGAGAATGTGACACCGAGTGCTATGCCCAGGCAGAGTGATTTACCTCCACCTCATGGAAGTATAACTACTTCACGCGAAAGGGGAGCTTCCACGTCCACAGTTGAGGAAGCGCCAGCGTCAGTGAAAAAAATTACTGGAAGAGTGGCGGACAAGCAGTTTAAATAACATACTCGAAAAACCCGCTCAACGGGCGAATAGGAATGTCATACATACGTATAACACAACGATTGCCGACAAGAAACCCGCTCCCCCAATAGGTAACACTCACACCGTTGTTGATGTGTGACGACCCAAAAGGTCATCACCTATTTCCTCACTTGTTCCGTGCTTTCGAGGCCTTGAAAACCTCATTTTTACTTGCCTCAATTTTTATGCGCAGTCCGGGCTACACCGGAAAGCTTTTAGGTTGAAAAATGTGAATTCTGTGAAAAATTTAAAGAATTTTGATATTAATATGATTATAGTTTACTTTGGTCAATATTTTTGGTAAACGGACCCAGACCCGAGATTGGACTGTCCCGGAAGGTCCGTAGAAAAATATGGTACTCGGGCATGTGCCCGGAGTCAAATTCGGAGGTCTAGAGCCCGATATATGAATTTTTCTGTGAACTTGTTTTTGGAAATTATTAAGGAAATTGGAAATGAAAATTTATTAAAAGACTGTGGTATCTGGATCATATTTTGGTTCCGATGCCCGGTACAAGTCTTATATATTGTTTAAGCACTTTCTGTGAAGTTTGGTCGAAATCAGACGTCGTTTGACGTGTTTCGGACTATAAGTTCCAAGTTTGAAAGTTTATGAAGTTTAGAAGAAAAATCATGAGTTTTGAGGCTTGATTCTATGTAAATGATGTTATTTTGGCAATTTAATCGCGCGATCAAGTCCGTAGGATGTTTTTGAGGTTATGTGCATGTTTAGTTTTGAGCCCCGAGGGCTCGGGTGAGTTTTGGATAGGCCACGAGTTGCATTTCTCATGTTTTTGAAAATCTGGTATGCTGGCTTCTGTGATCTTCGCAAATGCGAAGATGGGGCTCCCAATTGCAAGTTCGCAAATGCGAACATTGAATCGCAATTGCGAAGCTGGGGATTTTCGCATGGGATCGCAAATGAGATCTTCTTCATCGCAAATGCGAATCAGGGGAAAACTGGGCCAGACCGCAAATGCGATCTAATTGACCGCAAAAGCGGAGGGGACCAGATCGCAAATGTGATCAAAGCTTCGCAAATGCGAAGTCCGCACCCAGGCCCAATGTTCGCAAATGCGAACCAAAATATTGCAATTCCCAAGCCTGTGTTTTTTGTAATTGCGAACCAAGGTTCGCAATTGCCATATCCGCAGCCCAACAATTTGTATACTTAGTAGAAATTTCATCACTTTTCACCATTCTTTCAAAACCCAAACACCATAGGCGATTTTTCAAGAGCAAACTTCATCTTAAATCACTTTTAAATTGATTTTTACTCGATTCTTTCAATTTTTAACATCATTAAACATGTTTTCCACTTGAAATCAAGGATTTTCATGGGTGAAATTGGGATTTTTGGGTAGAACCTAGGTTTTCTATAAATTGGGGAGTTGGACCTCGAGTTGAGGTCCGATTTCAAAACAAATTACATATTTGAGTTCGTGGGGGAATGGGTAACCGAGTTTTGGTTCGAACCTTGGGTTTTAACCACGTGGGCCCGGGGGCATTTTTGGGAAAAACTTGGGAAAATCATTTTTATGCCTTCAAATTGATTCATAAAGTATTTATTAAAGTAATTGAACAATTTGTGATTAGATTCGAATGAATTGGAGGTGGAACCACGAGGTAAAGCAATAGTTGAGGATTAAGTGGATTTCAAGGATTTGAGGTAAGTGTTTGATTTAACCCTAGCTTGAGGGAATAGGAGTTGAGTCTTGTTGCTAATTGCTATGTAATTGAGTATGATGTATAGGCATGGTGACAAGTATATATACATTGGTGTCTAGCATTACCGTGAGTCCTTATAATGTGATTACCATGATTTGGTTGCGAACTCCGTGTTCATTGGAGAAATTCTATATGTTGCGAATAACATGAGAACGGTAAAATAATTATTTGATTCCTGGGAGCATTGGCTCGAATTGTGATACGAATATTGAAAGTATATGAAATGACTGGATTCTTTGGAGCGTTGGCTAAAAAATGGTAGAATGAATTATAAGATAAGAAAAGTAAGAAAAAGAAAGCGTTGTTGATTATTCCCTTGCTGGGACGTTTGGTTGAACTTGTTGGATTCTTTTCCCTTACCGGGATTTTTGTCAAATGTTTGCTTATTGTTATGTCCCTTAATTGTGAATGTTGTTTGGGGAACCACACTGTTAAATGATATTGAGGAGCGGGTTGCGCGCCGCAATAATGATATTGTGGGTCGGGTTGCACGCCGCAACAATGATATTGAGGATCGGGTTGCGCACTGCAACAGTGATACCTGATAAATGGTATGGGTTGGGTTGCATGCTGCAACAATGATATGTGAGGGTCGGGTTGCGCGCCGCATCAGTGATACCTAATAAATGGTATGGGTCGGGTTGCACACGGCAACACTTATATTTGTGGAGCGGGTTGCACGCCGCAACAGTTATTGATGCCATGCGTTTTTATTGAGTATTGATTCCTTGTTCATTGTGAACCTAAGCTTTTCTAGTTTGTTACTTGGGATTACTGTTGATATTGTATCTTCACTTAGCATGTTTCCCCTTCCATGTTGTTAATTGCCTTGTATTCGATGTTCTGCTGTATATTTATAACTGCACAGGTTTATGTGGTGTCAAGTCTAGCCTCGTCACTACTTCGCCGGGGTTAGGCTAGACAATTACCAGCACATGGGGTCGGTTGTGCTGATGCTACACTTCTGTGCATTTTTGCACAGGTCCAGGTTTTGAGGAGCAGCAACAGTAGTAGTACAGGAGCATGATTTCATTATCAAGAGACTGAGGTAGCCTTGCAGGCGTCCGCAGGCCTGACGTCTCTTCTTTATATTTTTCTTATTTGACTATTGCCTTATTGTTTTCGAGACAGACATCTGTTATATTTCTTTCAGACCTTTGTATTTAGTTTATTCTAAGAAGTTCATGAGTAATGTGACACAAAATCTTGGGTAGAGGATATATTTAACTGTTCCGCATTTTTATTCATATTTATTAAATAGACTTCCGCTATTGTTCTCATTAGAATTAATGTTTTACATTGATGCTATAGACTGTTATGATAATTGTTTAATGATGAAAAGGTAAATAAGTTGGCTTGCCTAGCTACCACGAGTAGGCTCCATCACGATCCTGATGGTAGGAAATCCGGCTCGTGACAAGTTGGTATCAGAGCACTAGGTTACATAGGTCTCACAACTCACGGACAAACTTAGTAGAGTCTGAGGGGTAGGTACGGAGACGTCTGTACTTGTTCTCCAGAGTCTATTGAGTTAGGATAAAAAATCTCTCATTTGTTCTTTCTTGTCGTGCGATTTGGTTTCTCAAATACTGATTGAATTTCTACTCTGTTCTTTCGCAGATGGCGAGAACATGCGCTTCCTCATCCACCGATCAGTAGTCCGAGCCCCAGGCAGCTCCCGCTAGGGGCAAAGGACGTGGCCACGCCATGGGCCGAGGTAGGGGCAGGGCCCAGCCACCAGCAGCAACACCAGTGGCAGACCTTCAGCTTGGCCTTGACGAGGAGGTTCCGGCCCCAGCCCAGATAGTTCCGGTGGGCCCAGCTCAGGTCCTAGAGGGGTTTATTGCTACCCTAGTTCTTCAGGACGCCTTGGTTCGGTTGGTTGGCCTCATGGAGAGTGTCACCCAAGCAGGATTGCTTCCTGCAGCACCAGCCACTTCCCAGGCTGGAGGAAGAGCCCAAACTCCTACTGCACATACTCCGGAGCAGGTAGCTCCCCAGACTCCGGTTCCACTGGTTCAGGCAGTTGCGACAGTTCAACCGGGGGTAGTTGCACAGACCGGTGATGGAGCGGCTATGTCCGAGATGCTTTATGGAGTTGGACAAATTCACCAAGCTCTTCACTGATTCATTCAGCGGAGCTTCTTCTGAGGACCCCCAGGATTTCCTATATAGCTGCCATGAGGTTCTTCGGAACATGGGCATTGTGGAGTCCAATGGAGTTGATTTTGCGGCTTTTCGTTTATCTGGATCTGCCAAGACTTGGTGGAGGGATTACTGTTCAGCCAGACCAGCAGGGTCGCCGCCTTTGACTTGAGATCAGTTCTCGGAGTTGTTCCTGGAGAAGTTTCTTCCCGTTACTCATAGTGATGCTTATCGGAGGCAGTTTGAGCGCTTCCAGTAGGGGTCTATGACGGTCACCCAGTATGAGACCCGGTTTATCGATCTAGCTCTCCATGCCCTCGTCATACTCCCCACTAATAGGGAGAGGGTGAGGAGATTTATTGATGGTTTGATGCAGCCTATTCGTCTTCAAATGGCCAGAGAGGCAGGTAGTGACATTACCTTTCAGGAGGCAGCCAATGTGGCCCGGAGGATCGAGATGGTTCTACCACAGGGGGTGGTTATAGGGCAGACAAGAAGCCCCGTCACTCAGGTCGATTCGGTGGTGCCTCATCTGGAGGCAGGGATTCTTATGATAGGGTCCAGTCTTCCAAGCCTTTTCAGTCAGCCCTCCAGGATTCACGGGGTGTCTCAGGTGATCGTGGTTTTCGTGGGCAGTATTCTGATCAGCAGCCCATCAGTGCACATCCTCTTCAGAGTGTTCGTAGAGGTCATTCGGGTCGTCAGGGCCAGTCTCATCGTACAGGAGGAATGTTATGAGTGTGGTGAGTATGGTCACATCAGGAGAGCTTGCCCGAGATTGAGGGGTACAGAGTCACAGCATCAGGGTTCTCGCCCCATGATTCAGGCACCAGTTGACCTACAGCCTGCCCAGCCAGCCAGGGGCGGGGGTGGGGATCATAGAGGTGGAGGTCAGGACCGTAGAGGTGGAGGCTGTACCACCAGAGGTAGGGGTTAGTCGGTGGCCGATCGTCCTAGAGACATGGTTCAGGGAGGTGGGGCTGAACCCCGGTTTTATGCTTTGCCAGCCAGGCCAGAGGCGGAGGCGTCAGATGCTGTTATTACAGGTACTATTCTAGTTTGTGATAGAGATGCGTCAGTGCTATTTGACCCTGGGTCTACATATTCATATGTGTCTTCCTATTTTGCACATTGCCTGGCTATGTCTAGTTATGCTTTGGAGATTCCTGTTTATGTGTCTACACCGGTGGGTGACTCTATAGTAGTCGACCGGGTGCATCATTCCTGTGTGGTTGTGTTTGAGGATCTTGAGACCCGTGTTGATCTACTGTTATTAGATATGGTGGATTTTGACGTTATATTAGGGATGAATTGGTTGTCCCCGTATCATGCCATCTTGGATTTCCACGCCAAGACGGTGACCTTGGCCTTGCCAGAATTTCCCCAACTAGAGTGGAAATGGACCTCAGGTCATGCCATTCGTAGTGTTATTTCCTATGTTAAGGCTCGACTTATGGTCGAGAAGGGGTGTTTATCTTATCTGGCATATGTTCACGACTCCAACGCAGAAGTTCCTTCTATTGACTCGGTTCCTATTGTTCAGGAGTTTCCCGAGGTTTTCCCTTCAGATCTGCCGTGTATGCCGCCCGACAGGTACATTGATTTCTATATTGATCTGGTTTTGGGCACACATCTCATTTCCATTCTGCCGTATCGCATGGCCCCGCCAGAGTTAAAAGAGTTAAAAGACCAGTTGCAGGATTTACTAGAGAAGGGTTTTATCAGGCCTAGTGTTTCTCTTAGGGTGCGCCGGTGTTATTTGTAAAGAAGAAGGATGGTTCGATGCGGATGTGTATTGATTACTGGCAGTTAAACAAGGTGACGATAAAGAACAAATATCCACTACCGAGGATTGATGATTTGTTTGACCAGCTTCAGGGAGCAAGGGTGTTCTCAAAGATAAACTTGAGATCTGGCTACCATCAGCTGAGGATTAGGGCGTCTGATGTCCCTAAGACAGCATTTCGCACTCGGTATGGGCACTACGAGTTTTTAGTCATGTCATTTGGGTTGACCAATGCCCCAGCAGCATTTATGGAGTTGATGAACCAAGTGTTCAGGCCTTAGCTAGACTTGTTCGTGATAGTCTTTATAGACGATATTCTGGTGTACTCTCACAGCCGGGAAGAGCACGAGCAGCACCTCAGAGTGGTTCTCCAGACTATGAAGGATAGACAGTTATATGCTAAGTTTTTGAAGTGCGAGTTCTGGTTGAGTTCGGTTGCATTTCTGGGTCATATTGTATCAGCAGAGGGAATTCAGGCGGACCCAAAGAAGATTGAGGCAGTCAAGAATTAGCCTCGACCAGATTCGGTGACCGAGATTCAAAGTTTCTTGGGGTTAGCAGGTTATTACCGTCGGTTCGTGGAGGGATTTTTGTCCATTGCAGCCCCGATGACCAGATTGACCTAGAAGGGTGCCCAGTTCAGATGGTCAGATGAGTGTGAGGTGAGCTTTTAGAAGCTCAAGACAGCTCTGACTACGGCACCGGTGTTGGTTTTGCGCACGGGTTCAGGGCCTTACACAGTCTATTGTGATGCTTCACACATTGGGCTTGGAGCAGTACTGATGCAATATGGCAAAGTCATTGCCTATGCTTCAAGACAGTTGAAGATCCGTGAGAAGAATTATCCAATTCATGACCTAGAGTTGGCAGCGGTTGTTCATGCTTTGAAGATTTGGAGGCATTATCTATATAGTGTGACGTGTGAGGTGTACACCGATCACAAGAGCCTTCAGTACCTGTTCAAGCAGAAGGAGTTGAATGTGAGGCAGATGAGATGGTTGGAGTTGTTGAAAGATTATGATGTTACTATCTTATATCACCCGTGTAAGGCCAATGTGGTGGTCGATGCATTGAGTAGGAAGTCTACCAGCATGGATAGTCTTGCTTATATCCCGGTCAGCCAGAGATCGCTTGCTTTAGATATTCAGGCCTTAGCCAATCGATTTGTGAGATTAGATATTTCTGAGCCAAGCAGAGTATTGGCTTGCACGATCGTTCGTTCTTCTCTGTTGGAGCGTATCCGTGATCAGCAGTTTGATGATCCCCATTTGTGTGTCCTGAGAGACACGGTGCAGCGTGGAGGTGCCACGAAGGTGACCTTAGGTGATGATGGTGTTTTGAGATTGCAGGGGCGAGTTTGTGTGCCCAATGTTGATGGGATTCGAGAGTTGATCTTAGCAGAGTCCCATAGTTCTCGATATTCTATTCACCCGGGTGCCGCGAAGATATATCAGGACTTGCAGCAGCATTATTGGTGGTGAAGGATGAAGAAGGATATTGTTGCGTATGTGGCTCGGTGTTTGAACTGTCAGCAGGTCAAGTATGAGCATCAGAGACCCGGTGGTTTGTTTCAGAGGATTGAGCTTCCGAGTGGAAGTGGGAGAGGATTACCATGGATTTCATTACTGGACTTCCGTTGACTCGGAAGAAGTTTGATACTATTTGATTCATTGTGGATAGGCTGACCAAGTCAGCGCATTTCATTCCAGTGGCAGTCTCATTTTCATCCGAGAGGTTAGCTGAGATTTATATCAGGGAGATTGTTCGCCTTCATGGTGTGCCGGTATCTGTCATTTCGGACCGGGGTATGCAGTTTACCTCGCGCCTCTGGAGAGTGGTTCAGCAAGAGTTAGGCACCCAGGTCCAGTTGAGCACAGCATTCCATCCTCAGACGGAAGGTCAATCCGAGCGAACAATACAGATTTTGGAGGATATGCTCCGAGTTTTTACCTTTAGCAGAGTTCGCCTACAACAACATCTATCAGTCTAGCATTTAGATGGCTCCATATGAGGTGTTGTATGGTAGGCGATGTTGGTCTCCAGCCGGATGGTTTGAGCCAGGAGAGGCTCAGTTATTGGGTACAAACTTAGTTCAGGAGGCCTTAGATAAGGTCAAGATCATTCAGACCGTAAGGTCCAAGATATAGATTTTATGGTTGGTGAGCGGGTATTGCTCCGGGTGTCGCCTATGAAGGGCGTGATGAGGTTCGGAAAGAAGGGCAAGCTTAGCCCTAGGTACATTGGTCCATTTGAGATTCTTGATCGAGTGGGAGAGGTGGCTTATAGACCTGCATTGCCACCTAGCTTATCAGCCGTACATCCAATTTTTCATGTATCTATGCTTCGGAGGTATCACGGCGATCCTACAAATGTGTTAGATTTCAGCACTATCCAGTTGGACAAGGATTTATCTTTTGAGGAGGAGCTGGTAGCTATTCTAGACCAGCAAGTTCGTCAGTTGAGATCTAGGCGGTTTCCCTCTGTTCGTGTTCAGTAGAGAGGTCGGCCCCCTGAGGCCTCAACCTGGGAGTCCGAGTCTGATATGCGGAGTCGGTATCCACATCTGTTCCCTGATTCAGGTACTTCTTTCTTTTGTCCATTCGAGGACGAACGGTTGTTTTAGAGGTGGAGGATGTGACGACCCAAAGGGCCATCACCTGTTTCCTCACTCATTCCATGCTTTCGAGGCCTTGAAAACCTTATTTTTACTTGCCTCGATTTGCGTGCGCAGTCCAGGCGCGTAGCCGGAAAGCTTTTAGGTTGAAAATGTGAATTCTGTGAAACATCTGAAGAATTTTGTTATTAATATGATTATAGTTGACTTTGGTCAATATTTTTGGTAAACAGACCCAGACCCGAGATTGGACGTTCCCGGAAGGTCCGTAGAAAAATATGAGACTCGGGCACGTGCCCGAAGTCGAATTCGGAGGTCAAGAGCCCGAGATATGAATTTTTCTGTGAAATTATTTTTCGGAAATTATTAAGGAAATTGGAAATGAAAATTTATTAAAAGAGTGTGGTATCGGACTCGTATTTTGGTTCCGACGTCCGGTACAAGTCTTATATATTATTTAAGCACTTTCTGTGAAGTTTGATCAAAATCGGACGTCGTTTGACGTGTTTCGGACTATAACTTCCAAGTTTGAAAGTTTATGAAGTTTAGAAGAAAAATCATGAGTTTTGAGGCTTGATTCTATGTAAATGATATTATTTTGGCGATTTGATCGCGCGAGCAAGTCCGTAGGATGTTTTTGAGGTTGTGTGCATGTTTGGTTTGGAGCCCCGAGGGCTCGGGTGAGTTTTGGATAGCCCACAAGTTGCATTTCTCATGTTTTTGAAAATCTGGTATGCTGGCTATTGTGATCTTTGCAAATGGGAAGATGGGCTCGCAATTGCGAGTTCGCAAATGCGAACATTGAATCGCAATTGCGAAGCTGGGGATTTTTGCATGGGATCGCAAATGCGATCTTCTTCAACGCAAATGCGAATCAGGGGAAAACTGGGCCAGATCGCAAATGCGATCAAATTGACCGCAAAACCGGAGGGGACCAGATCGTAAATGCGATCAAGGCTTCGCAAATGCGAAGTCCGCACCCAGGCCCAGTGTTCGCAAATGCGAACCAAAATATCACAATTCCCAAGCCTGTGTTTTTCGCAATTGCGAACCAAGGTTCGCAATTGCCATATCCACAACCCAGCAATTTTTATACTTAGTAGAAATTTCATCACTTTTCACCATTCTTTCAAAACCCAAACACCATAGGCGATTTTTCAAGAGCAAACTTCATCCCAAATCACTTGTAAGTTGATTTTTACTCTATTCTTTCAATCTTTAACATCATTAAACATGTTTTCCACTTGAAATCAAGGATTTTCATGGGTGAAATTGGGGTTTTTGGGTAGAACCTAGGTTTTCTATAAATTGGGGAGTTGGACCTCGATTTGAGGTCCGATTTCAAAACAAATTACATATTTGAGTTCGTGGGGGAATGGGTAATCGGATTTTGGTTCGAACCTCAAGTTTTGACCACGTGGGCCCTGAGGCATTTTTGGGAAAAACTTGGGAAAATCATTTTTATGCATTCAAATTGATTCATATAGTATTTATTAAAGTAATTGAACAATTTGTGATTAGATTCGAATGAATTGGAGGTGGGACCGTGAGGTAAAGCAATAGTTGAGGATAAGGCTTTGAGGTAAGTGTTTGGTTTAACCCTAGCTTGAGGGAATAAGAGTTGAGTGTTGTTGCTAATTTCTATGTGATAGAGTACGATGTATAGGCATGGTGACGAGTATCTATACATTGGTGTCTAGCATGACCGTGAGTCCTTATAATGAGATTACCATTGGTTGTGAACTCCGTGTTCATTGGAGAAATTCTATATGTTGTGAATAACATGAGAACGGTAAAATAATTATTTGATTCCTGGGAGCATTGGCTCGAATTGTGATACGAATATTGAAAGTATATGAAATGACTGGATTCTTTGGAGCGTTGGCTCAAAAATGTTAGAGTGAATTATAAGATAAGAAAAGTAAGAAAAAGAAAGCGTTGTTGATTATTCCCTTGCCGGGATGTTTGGTGGAACTTGTCGGATTCTTTTCCCTTGCCGGATTTTTGTCAAATGTTTGCTTATTGTTATGTCCCTTAATTGTGACTGTTGTTTGGGGAATCAGACTGTAAATGATATTGAGGAGAGGGTTGCGCGCCGCAACAATGATATTGAGGGTCGGGTTGCACACCGCAACAATGATAATAAGGATCGGGTTGCACGCCGCAACAGTGATACCTGATAAATGATATGGGTCGGGTTGCACGCCGCAACAATGATATGTGAGGGTCGGGTTGCGCGCCGCAAAAGTGATACCTGATAAAGGGTATAGGTCTGGTTGCACGCCGCAACAGTGATATTTGTGGAGCGGGTTGCACGCCGCAACAGTTATTGATGCCATGTGTTTGTATTGAGTATTGATTCCTTGTTCATTGTGAGCCTAAGCTGTTCTAGTTTGTTACTTGAGATTACTGTTGATATTGTATCTCCCCTTAGCATGTTTCCCCTCCCATGTTGTTAATTGCCTCGTATTCGATGTTCCGTTGTATATTTATAACTGCACAGTTTTATATGGTGTCTAGTCTAGCCTCGTCACTACTTCGCCGGGGTTAGGCTAGACACTTACCAACACATGGGGTTGGTTGTGCTGATGCTACACTTCTGTGCATTTTTGCACAGGTCCAGGTTTTGAGGAGCAGCAGCGGTAGTAGTACGGGAGCAGGATTTCATTATCATGAGACCGAGGTAGCCTTGCAGGCGTCCGCAGGCCCGGCGTCTCTTCTTTATGTTTTTCTTATTTGACTGTTGCCTCATTGTTTTCGAGACAGACAACTGTTATATCTCTTTCAGACCTTTGTATTTAGTTTATTCTTAGAATTTCGTGAGTAATGTGACACCAAATCTTGGGTAGAGGATATATTTAACTGTTCTGCATTTTGATTCGTATTTATCAGACAGACTTTCGCTATTGTTCTCATTAGAATTAATGTTTTATATTGATGCTATAGACTGTTAAGATAATCATTTAATGATTAAAAGGTAAATAAGTTGGCTTGCCTAGCTACCACGAGTAGGCCCCATCACGATCCCGATAGTGGAAAATCCGGGTCGTGACATAGTGCAAGTAATGATGCACGTGCGACCATCCTAAAGAAAATGGAAGAAATAGAAAACGAGAACAAAACTCTCCACGACCAGATGAGGGAGCATCAAGAAGGGTCGATAAGATACTAGGAGTCCCAAAACTGCTATCAAAACGAAATGTCAGCTGGTTCATCGAGCAAACGTATAGAGAGGAGGCAGCCCCGCATGCCATACCCAAGACCTTCAAAATGCCACTGTATCTGAAGATATACTATGGCACCACAGACCCCGAAGATCACATCATTCATTATGTCACAACGGTAAAAGGCAATGACCTTTCAAAGGAGAAGGAGCCACCAGTATTACTGAAAATTTTCAGCAAGACCATAACCTAGGACTTACAATTACCAGCACGTTCAATAACAACGTTCCACGAAATGCCGGGGCTAAGAAGGCGAAGGCCAGGATGAACGATATATTTGCCGTTAGGTAATA
Source organism: Nicotiana glauca (assembly GCA_026770625.1). Taxonomy (NCBI): domain Eukaryota; kingdom Viridiplantae; phylum Streptophyta; class Magnoliopsida; order Solanales; family Solanaceae; genus Nicotiana; species Nicotiana glauca. The sequence goes on from MU675815.1 coordinate 89,385, forward strand.
GCTTGGCAAGGGACTTAGGGACTTCCTCGCTCGGTTTAACAGGGTAAGAATGATCTTACCAAATGTATCAAAAGGGATGGCGGTAGCATCTTTCCAAAATGGGTTGAACAGGAATGGGTCGAGAGCAACTAGAAAGTTATCAAGAAGGCTCATGAAATACCTTCCCACCACTTGGGAAGAAATTCACAATGCCTATTGCGGCAAGGTGGGAGCAAACGAGGATGACCTTAATGGTCCAACCCAACGGTTAACGTCGGTCCAAACAATGTCAAGGAAAGACCGTCATAATGACTATCGAAGAGATTAGTCAGGCCCGCACCTCAACCGACACAAGCATCACCTATGTCAGAAAAACCATTCCACTATCTTCTCGACATACAAAAGGGTCGTCCAGGCCACTTATAGGGACTCAGGAAAATGAAAAAGGTATGCCTCCACTCTTATCTTCTCACAATTTTTGTATTTCCCCTTCAGAAATAGTGTACGCACTATAGAAGCTTGGTATAAAGGTGAAGTGGCCGCAAAAATGAAGTCCCATCCAAGTACCCGAAAGTCAAACGTCCTTTATGAATTTCACCAGGAATGGGGTCACAAAATCGAGGACTAAATAGCCCTACAGCAAGAAGTAGTGAACATGCTGAACCAAGGGCACCTAAGGGAGCTGATGAGCAATCGAGGATGATCTAACTTCCTCCGTAGATGAGAAAAACCGCAAGGCCCTCCAAATCCATGCTCCCCCGCCCGCACCATCCAAATGATCATCAGTAGGGATGATGAAGCAGCAATCAACCACGTGAAGTTTACCACCACACACACACTGAAGTAGTTGGTCACCCATGAACGGTATGATAACCTCGGAGACAGTATCATCTTCGATAAGTTAGATACCCATGGTTTGACTTTTCATCACTTCGATGCTCTTGTTATTAGTTTGCATATTTTGGATAATTATGTAAAAAGAATAATGGTAGACGATGGAAGCAAAGCTGTATTATCCACCCTCGAGTTCTCACACAAATGATACTCGAGGACAAGATAGTGCTAAGTTTCATAACACTAACAAGTTCTAACAATGCAGGCGAGCGAACCTCAGGGGAGATAACACTACCCGTTTTGGCCAGGGGCGTCACCCTAGAAACGACGTTCCATGTTATGAACCAGGACACAACTTATAACGCAACCATATGGGGACCATGGATACATGCCATGAGGGCCATCCCGTCCAGCCTCTATCATGTAATCAAGTTCCCTACTCCCTCAAGGATATTCAGCATCCGACCCAAGTTAGGGTTAGTTGCTTGCTTTAATATGCTTCATTATTATCCTTCTTGTCTCTATCAAAAAGAGAAAGGTAGGATTATATAGAAGCATAGAATGAGAAGAAGAATGGTTAGGTAGGTCATATGGAAACTAAGGAATGAACTGTGAGGAGAAGAAGTATCCAGGAAGAAAAGTTGGTTAGATCCTAGCACGTTTAGCGAATGGTCCAAAATTAAACCAAGGAGGATGAGTTAAATTTTAAATTGTCTTCTTGAGAGATATAAAGGGAAGACTTATGCCTATTTTGTAAAGGAACAATTATATGGTTGAAAAGAGCTGGTACACATCAGAAAATGAAGCTAATATCTCTAGAATGTGAGGAAAGTGGTGAGCAAAGCTCCACTTATGAAATTGTAATGACCCGACCGGTCGTTTTAAGAATTTAGGCCCATATACCCTATTAATTGCATTCCCCGTGTGTGTTTCTGCTATTGTGAGTTGTCGGGAGGATTAATTTGGAGTTTCCGAGAGTTTTGGGACAATTAATCCCTAAATGAGAGTTTAAGTTTTAGAATTTGGACCGTAGTTAGAGCAGTGTGAAGACGGCCTCAGAATGGAATTCTGTCATTTCCGTTAGCTCCGTTGGGTGATTGCGGGTTTAGGAGCGTATTCGGATTGTGTTTTGGAGATCCGTATCTTATTTGGGCTTGAAATGCCGAAAGTTGAATTTTTAAAGTTTCCGGTTCAAAAGTGAGATTTTGATATCGAGGTCGGAATGGAATTCCAGAAGTTAGAGCAGCTTCGTAGTGTTTAATATGACGTGTGAGCAAAATTTCAGGTTATTCGAATGAGGTTTGATAGACTTTTTGCTCAAAAGCGTAATTTGAGAGTTTTTAAAGTTCTTAGGCTTGAATCCAATGCTAATTGGTTGATTCGATATTTTTAGGTGTTATGAAGGTTTGATCAGTTTGAACAGTGGTATTGGACTGGTTTGTGCTTTTTGTTTAGGTCCCGGGGACCTTGGCGTGATTGTGGATGGTTGACGGAAAGTTAGGAATTTAGAGTTGCAGTTGAAGTTATGGCTGCTATCATAACCGCATCTGCGGTTGAGAGGCCGCAGGTGCGACTCCCACAGATGCGGAGTCAAACCGCATAAGCGGCCAGATGAGGAAAAGCTAGGAGTCGCAGGTGCGTAAGTTTCCACGCACCTGTGTGACCGCAGATGTGGTAAAATGGTCGCAGTTGCGGAGTTAGGAAGTTAATGAAATATCGCAGGTGCGATTGAGTTTCCACAGAAGCGGGACCGCAAGTTTGGTCCCTTGGTCGTAGAACCAGATTTGCTGGGCAGAAAATAAGAATTTCGAGGGTTTGAAATCAAAAGTTAGAAAATTTACTTGGAGCTCGGGAGAGGGAGATTTTGGGAGGATTTTGAAGAGGAAATCAGTGGGTAACGATTCCTACTCTCTTTCTAGTTGTATTCCTATAATCTAATCTTAGTTTTGTCATTTAATTTTGGATTCGAGATAAAAAATTGGGGAAAAAATTGGAGAAAGTTCTTAGACCTAAAATTCGATTTTTGATTGGAAATTTGACATTGGATTTGGATAGTTTTGGTATGGTTAGACTTGTGAGAGTATGAGGATTTTGAAAATGTTAATTTTACCCCATTCCGAAATGTGGGCCCTAGGGGCATTTTGGTTATTTTTTCTAATTTCACGTGTAATCTATATTTTATTTATAGAATCAATTACTTGAAGTGTTATTTACATTATGCAATTGAATTGAATAAATTTGGGCCATTTGTAGTCAAGTACTCGTGGCAAGAGCGTGGTTTCGGGTTGATTTTGAGCCGGCTCGAGGTAAGTGGCTTACCTAACCTTGTGTGGAGGAAACTCCGCTTAGGATTTGGTATTGTTGATATTTGAAATTCCTTGTACGAGAGGTGACGAGTGCATACTTGTGCTAATTGTTAAAAATCCAATTTTTATTAAGTAACGAAAATTTTGTTCCTTTCCCTGTTTATACTAGTTGCTAATTTAAGCCTGTTGTTGCTTAGTGAAGTATGTCTAATTGACTTAATTGCCTATTTTCTCAACTGCCTTATTGAATTATGTGTGGCATGCTAAGTTAGAAATACTTGCTTACCTGGGTATGAAATTTGAATTGAATTGAGTATTCTTCGTGTTGGTGATGTGTATTTGTATTTGGGACTACGAGATGGTATCCCGGGAAATCCCTGTTGATACTCAACTTTTTTCCTATATATTTTAAATATGCATAATATACCTTCAAAATAGCATATACATGCATATATGAGTAAGAACAAGGTTTTTATAAATTTTTTTCATGATTTTAGGGATTTAAATTGATCTTTTTCCTTCCCTTTTATTCAGAAAATCCTCAATAATTATTTTCCTAATTATTGTTATGGTGATTTAGTCATTTAAATTCTATATTTATGCCAAAATATGGTTAATATATTTTTTTATGTATTTTTATAATTGCATTTGGTATTTTTAAGCTAAAATTGCATATAATTGCAATATTAGCCCATTTAATATATAATTATATTTTATATCCGTAAAATTGGTCTCCTATATTTGTAAAATATACAATATCTATTTTAAGTTATTTTGGTACATAAATTATTTTCCTATAAATTATATAGGAAAAAAGTGACTATTTAAAATATAGCCAGATTTTGCTTTCAATTGTAGCCCAAATTGAATCCCAACCCCAGCCTAATATCACCTTAAATCACCCGACCCAAACCCTAAACCCGCCTACCCGACCCAAGATCCATTGCCTTTATCCTTTCTCTCCTTCCTTTTTTTTTAATCTCAAATGACCCCTAACCCTGGCCCATAATTCAGAGACCGATGCCTCTGTATTCTCTCATCTCGTCTCTTCTCTCAACCTAACCCTAGCTCCTCTCAACCGCTGACCTCTTTCATCGATCTCCTCCGGTGACCACCCTTCAACCTCTAAGCCTCCAATGACTTCTCTATTGCCATGCTCATTTTCTCTGAGGCCTTGAAGGGCCCTCGGCCATGCGGACTTGTCTCTAGGTTTGCTATTTGGCTGTTCCTGGTTACTCCAGTGTGATTTCAAGCAAAATCACACTGTATTTGTTACGATCTTTGGATTTCTAAACAGGTTCTTTCATCTCTACTTGGGTTTCTTCCGAAACCCTAATATTTGCTTACATCTCCAACATATGTACCATTTTAAATGATTGGAGTCTGTTCCTTTGATGTTTTACACTATTTTTGAATCTCTTTTACATGAATTGTGAGCACGTGATTTTTGCCACGCTTAAAATACTGCTTCAAAATTCCTTAGAATTAGGATTTTGCTTTATTATTTGAATTTTTAGGAATTAATTGCATGATTATGTGTCTTGTTTGCATTTTTGTGTGTATTTTACTTGATATAATTCCAAAAATATGAAATAGTATGCATTTTAATATTACAGAATAAAAAAAATAACAAAAATGGTTCTTGCCATTTTCACTTTCAATTTTTAGAATTTGTCTTAAGTTTTTCTTTAAATTAGAAATTAGTTAATTTTAGAATTTTAATTAGTTAATTTTGGAGTCAATTTGGGTCTTTTATTTTTATATCTTCCATTTAATAAAATCAGAAAATTCAAAAAAATAAAAATGAATAAAAAGGGAAAAGAAAAGAAAAGAAAACTAACAAAAGAAAGTGATTAATTGAATTAAAATAAGAGAGGAGTAAATCAGGCCATCAGTCTTGGGCCAAAATTGAGTCCAAAACCCCTCAAACCCACTTCAAACTCGTCCAGTTAGTCCAACCCAAATCCCTAATCCGGTCCAGTTCCCCCATGATAAAACGACGTCGTTTTTGGCCAGGTAAATCCATGCCGTCCATGCCTATCATCCGACGATCCAGATTTATCCAAACATTTTACCTAAAAGTGTAATAACACTTTACAAAATCCAACGACCAAACCCTCCATCCTCATACAACCCAAGCCCCTATAACACCACCGTCAGCCCACCGTCAGCCCACCGTCCTCCGCCGTCGGCCGAAAATCGCCTCTGCTGGTGGCCGGTCTCCGTTCTAACCCAAAATTACACCATAGGATCTCCTCTTCCCCCTCATCTCAAATCCGGCCTTAGTTTCACTCAAATTATAACCAAACTTCTCGAATCTTGGATCGAAAATTCAGACCAAAATGCAAGTTTGTCCAAATGACCCCAAATTCATACCCTACACTCCCCTAACTTCCCTCATCTCCAATCCCCAACCAGATTTCTTCGAATATCATCGGAGCTTTTCGAATTTCAAATCGAATTTTGGCCGAAAAAAACCCTAAAACCCTAATGTTGGGGATTCTTTGATTTTGGGCTATAATAGCCCTTAATCATGTGTTTTCTTATGAAAACGCATGATTAAGGATGGTTGTGATCCAAAATGCCAAGAAAACTCATCAAATTCAAAGTCGAACCATATCGGTGAGTTCTGTTTCTTCCCTTTTTCTTGGTTTAATTCATTTGCCTTTGTTCTCATATTTGTTAATTTCTAGTTTAATTTGCATTTTTATTTTGGTCAATTTTGTGTTGATTTTGTGTTCTGATTTGTGTTGATTGTTCGTCTGTTTAGATTTTAGTTCGTTTTGATTCTTGATTCTAGTTTGGTTATTAGTTTGATTTTATCAAATTAGGATTTGTTTCGATACTTGTTCTGTCTTGTAATAGTTCTATTTTTAGTTTAATTCTGCTTTATTTAAATTTTAGATAATAGTTTACTCTTCTGTTTTCATAGTTTTTCAATCGACCTTGTTTGGGTTTGTTTGATCTTAATTTGTTGATTCATTATTCCCTTATGAATGTTACTAGTTGCTTTTAATTAGTTTTGAAATGAGTATTCCTTTAGTTCAGCGTTTAGTCTTAATTAGTTATTAGGTTCAGTTTAGGTTGTTTGGTTATAGCTGATAGTTTAACTAGTGTTAGTAATTTCAGGGGTAGTTTGGGCACTCAAAATGGGTTAGTTTGTTAAGGCTCTGTAATTTCAGAACAAAAGTGAGGGTAGCATAGGCATTCCATAGGTAGAAAACAAAGCAAGAACACCCTAGGTCCTTCTAGAAGGGGGCCTTAGTGTAAGTTTCTGCATTCTTAATGCAGTAACTTAGGCAACAAGCCACAAATTTAGGGATTAATAACTAAATTCTAAAATAAAAAGAGGGGGAAAATGAGTGAAAACTTCCAGAACCTTCTGCCCCTTTTTCTGCCTATAAATGGCATGTCTAGTGCCTTGGATTACAGGTTTTACACCATCTGAAAAATTCCCAAAGTGTTCAGTCCCAAATTTCCTTCCCAAAGCAATTTTTAGCAAATTTAGAACCTAGAATTTGAAATTCAAACCAAAATCTAGATCTAAAAAACAAAAAACAACAGAAAAATCCAAAAATACTGCTCTATTGAAACTTCCTAGATCAATCTCGAAGTTTTAGCTCTTAATTCAAGTTCCTTGCATAAAATTGGTTTGAGAATCCTTGGTGTTTCTGATTTCTGAAGCTTTGGATGTAGCCTAAGTTTAATTGCAAGTCTATTTGAACCTATTTGGTTATTTTGTGGTTCTACTCTCCTGTCGTTCAGTTCTGGTTGTTGTGGTGCTATTTTGGGTTTAAAATTGGCTCTATTTGCTGTTGATATGAGCTGCTGATTGCTACTGTTTGTCACTATTGATCACCTCTTCTCTTATTTTGTTTCATTATCCAGGTACAAGCTCTAAACCATGGTGATGTATATTTCATTTGAGAAGTGAAATGGAAATCCTATTACTCTTGACTTGATGTTTATGTTAGCTTAGTTTAATTCCAGTTTTAGTAGTTAAATGTTGTAATTGAACTGGACTATACAGACTTTCTGATTTGAGGTAGTAAGAGCCATGTTAGCTATGCATTGATATTATAATTCATAGTCTGTTTGTTGCTGACTTTTAATTTCATAAGTCATTATAGTGCGTTAGGATTAATCATATAAGCCTAATAAACAGTGTCTCACGTGTTATAGGGACTGCTTTATCACTTCAGGAACGTTTCATGTGTTAATAAACAGTTGAATGCAACTTTGTGATTAAATGATAGTAGAAGTAGTATTATAATTAGGGCAAACAATTATAGTCAGCTTTTGAGATCAAATACTCAACGTTCCAGCACATCAAATAAGTTCCAAGTGTAATTACATTAACCAGCTATCAAAGCCTCTAAATGTTTGTATCATGTTCAGATTATGTATCAAATTTAGAATTAATCAGTTTTGATATTGAATTTGGAGTTCCTCTCTCTCTGTTAGTCTGATCCATGAATTGAATGGCTTGGAATCGTGTAGTAGATTGTTTGGGCTCGTTGATAGGCCCGGCGCACAGCCCAAGCCATTTTGGACCCCAATATGAATGATAATTTCCCATTTGGGCTTGCATTGAAGCGAGGGCTAGTATCAGTCCGCAAAACAAACTGTTGCCATCCTTATTTGTTGGGCCAAGTTCAAAAATCCAAAATTGAAGGCCCAAAAAATGCTGAAATCAAAAATCCTTTAAATTATATTAAGTATATGGGGATTGATTTGCAAATATAAATTTAGGTTCTCGAGTTAAGTAGCGAGTTCAAATTAGGAGGGTTTTCCCCTTTTGTTTGAATTCGGACTTGAACCCGAGACCCGAATTTATAAATGTAAATTAATTAGGCCGTTTTAGAGACAAAAAAATAAGTAGAAAATCGTAATTTGCTTTAGTTTGGCCTTTAAATAACAAAGTTAGATGAACCTCGCCGAACAAAATGCATAAATTGCGGGGCCCTCATTAAATGTTTAATTAGAAATACTTAGAATTCGGGGCATGCCTTTTAGCGAATTTCACGGCCCTCCGCAAAGATAATAACCCGTTAGTCGCTTTAGGCGCGCTTTTAATAATTTTACCTTCTTAAACACGGGTGTGCATTTCATGCAACCTAAATCCAAATCCAAAAACGTTGAATAAGAATGTGTCGAGGATCCGGGTGCATTCCATGTGACGTGGTCCAAAAACATATTTTTAAACGTCGTTCACTCTCTTTTAAAAGTTAACTAAAAGCGGTAAATAATCTTAAAATTGTATTATAGGTTGGAACATATATAAAAATTAGATTTTAGCCATTTATAATAATTTAAGCGACCGTTCTTGAACCACGGGATCCGGGAGTGCCTAACACCTTCCCTCGGGTCAACAGAATTCCTTATTCATAATTTCTGGTTCGCAGACTCCAATTGGGAAGTCGACATTTTTTCTCGATTTGGGATTTAAATCAAACCAGTGACTTGGGACACCAAAAGCCAATCCTATCCCAAGTGGAGACTCTAAACATAAATAAATAATTCCATTTCGAATAATGCCACTTTAAATGAAAAACTCCCTTATACATTATCCTTCGAGGTAGGTGTGTAAAAGAGGAGGTGTGACAGCTCTGGCGACTCTGCTGGGGACACGAACCTAGAATTTCGGTTCAGGTTTCAAAGAATTAGAGCTTAGTATAATTATTATATTTGGCTTTATCTGATTTTTCTACATGTTTCATGCTATATGTGCTAAATGTTTTACCGCTTTGATATTTGTTGCAATTGTATATATAAACTGTCTCGAAACCCTTCCTCTTTCTGAGTCTTCTACATCATGGAGAAGGGTGCACTTCGTGTAGCTTCTCTTCTATTTAGAATCTTTCCCAATTTAGAACGAAGTTGGATAAGTTGCTAAGTCGGCGGAGCTTCTGTATCCCCGGTACGCTGACTCCCCCTCGGCTCGAGTTGTCCGCTCGGGTAAGCCAGGTCTAGACCAATAAACCTAGGGTTTAAACGTAGAAGAACAAAAACTCATGCCGGATCCCTAGTAGGACGTTTTTTTGCATCATGCGCATTTGACTTAGGACTCAACACAGGGGTTGGGTCCGTCTAGGACAGGTGAGCGAAAATAAATTGACCATCCTGATGCATCTTACGTGCTACTTGCGCATTTATTTGCTCGGCTTTGCATGTTGACCAGCTTGTCTAAATGAGTGAAAATTGAGAAAATAAACAGTGTTAGGACTAAGTAAGGGTGACCATTTGTTTCGAAAAATCCAATGCCCAAATAGTACCGACATGCTGTCGGATTTTTGAAAAATGAAAACAATAAAGAAAACGAGAAAAATATTTGGAAAAAATAAGAAAAATTGGTGTTCTAAATAGTTTTGATTTTGGAAAATCTGCCCGAACTACACTGGTTTGATTCTCACCGGATGTGAGATACGTAGGCAACCCTCATCGGGTCCAACCACCCTTTTGCAAAAATAGCCAAAAAATATTAAAATTTTAATTTTCGTCATAAATAAGTCGGGTGATGCCATTCTTATTAAAATAAGCCAAATGTTCCCAAAAGGGCGTAGGAAGGCTGTTTTTGCAAGAACAGCCACCCTGAGTCATTTTTAAACGGTTGGCAGGCACAGCCTTAAAATCTCCCTACCGGAAGTGCTGAAAGACCGTATCTGCAAAATCGGGTCTCTGTGTGCTTAAATAAAAAAATTTTAAACAAATAGTCACTTTTTCCTTTGTAGGTCGAAATAAATCATTAAAATACTCCTTAGATGTCTTTCTTTCAAAAATCAAAAATCAAAAAAAAATTGAAAATTGAGTCCGAAAAATATTTTTGCTCAAAAATCCAAAACATTTTCATAAAAGTCCCTCTTCCGAAACTTAAGAGGCAACTTTCAAAATCTAAAAAAACAAAAAATATATTTTTTCTTTCATGTTGGAAAAGAGAAAATAAATAAATATTCAAACAAAAATATTTCTTTTTACTTCTAAAATTCTCAAAGTTCTAATAAAAAAAAGTGGAATTTTTAGAAGTCTTTCTTTCAAAAATATAAAAAAATCAAAATAAAAAATATTTCCCTTTTTCTTCTAAAGTATTTCTTTCAAAATTCAAAAAAAAAAAAGAAAAAGAAAAAGAAAAAGAAAAAGAAGAGTTAGCTTATTTACTTGATTGCAAGAACTACGTCTGGTCTGATTCATGCGGGGCCATGATACGTAGGCAATCTACATAAGATTCGACCATAATCCTAAGGAAAAAAAAAGAGAAACGCGAGGGAAATAAATGAAAGAAAAACAAGAGAGAAAAAAAAAAGAAAACACAAAAGAAGAAAATAAGACATGGAGAGAAAAACCATGGCCAAGGAAAAGAAAAGAGCGGAAAATGAAATAAAGAGAGAAGAAGGAAAAGAAAATGAGAGAAAATAAAACAAAAAGAGAAAGAAAAGCGAAAGGGAACAAGAGAAAAGCCGGGATGACGCAAGCAACCGTAGCAAATATGTAGATATTTATTTAACTGTATAAGTGCATCACACTCCAATGTGCGGTTACTTATTTGTTATTTGTCTCAAACTAACTGTTATTGCTGTCATTCCAGCTTAACTTTTAGAAACGGTGGTTGGTTGTGGTACGCTGGCATCACATCAATACTTCACCAGATCAAGAGGCAGCATCGAAATGTCTACAGATATGACTCTGCCTGCAATTCCCATATCCGAAGACAGCCCCATCTCGGGGATCCCGGCCTCTGAATCCATTACAGCTGAGGAAAATCGGATATTGCACCTGCAATTGATGGAAATGTGGGATGCTTGGAACAACCGAAAGGAACCTCCAAGTACCATCCCCGGATTCCCGGAGTTATTACCTAGATCTGGAGGTGTTACCATTGTCCCCATCAGCCACCCAAACACTTCTTTGAGGCAACCTACCATAACTGCTCATTTCTTCAGAACACCTTCTGAGGTTTGCCCCCAGGTGTTCCCGTCTGGACCTGCTCCCAACATCTGTACGACTCCACAACCACATAACCATTGCTACCCAAGCATGTTGTTGACCCTTCAGTCTTCACATTCCAAAATCCTGTCTTCCAGGTTGACCCTCCTCATTATCCTCAATATACTTACTCTCAGCCACCGCCATACGAGCCTACACTGGGGCAAGACAGAACTCACAAAGCCCCAGAACAATATGAGATGGCAAAGAGAATGAGAAGCCTCGAACAGAGCTTAAAAAATATGCAAGGCTTGAGCGGGAAAAAGAGTGTCTCCTATACAGACCTGTGTATGTTCCCGCATGTAAACTTTCCCTCAAGGTTCAAAACACCAAAATTTGAAAATGTTGACGGGCACGGTAACCCCATTGCTCATTTGAAGAAGTACTGCAATCAGTTACAGGGGGCCGGTGGCAAAGAAGAATTGTTGACGGCATATTTCGAGGAAAGCTTAATCGTCATTGCCTCAAAGTGGTATATGGATCAAGACGTCTCATGTTGGCATATTTGGGACGATCTTGCCCGAGACTTTGTTCGACAATTTCAATACAAGATAGACATTGCGCCGGATAGGAACTCCTTGGCAAATCTAAACAAGAAACCCTCAGAGTGTTTTCGAGAATATGCAATTAAGTGGCGCGAACAGGCGTCAAGAGTGAAGCCTCCAATGCATGAGGTAGAGATGGTCACTGTTTTCCTTCAGGCCCAAGAAACAGACTACTTTCAGAATATGATGTCAGCCATGGGCAAGCCTTTCGTAGAGGCAATTAAAATCGGAGAAATGATAGAAAATGGTCTGAAAACGGGCAGAATCTTGAGCCAGTCTGCCATAAGAGCAACCTCCCAAGCCATCTAAGTCGGGTCTGAGGGAATGGACAAAGGTAAAAAGAAAGAAGAAACATTTATGGCAGCAGCATCAGGAGGAAGAAGATATCGGGCTCCGAGACCTGTGTTCTCTAAAAGAACCCCTCAACACTACTATCCTCACACTGATATGGCTTATGATCCCCCACCTTATGCGGTCATGAATGCTCAACCTTTTGGCCGACCGCAACCACAAGCTAACAGAAATCAACCTCCAGTCCAAAGACACCAGCCTCCTTACCAGAACCACTATAACCTCCGACCACCATAAAATAATTTCCGCCCTCGGGAACTACCTAGACGACCAAAGTTTACACAAATTGGTGAACTCTACTACAGTTTGTTCCTGAAGCTCGTCCAGATGAATCTGCTGCAACCAATCCCCCAAAATAGGCAGAACCTGGAATCTCCAGCTTATCAACGAGGTGTCCGATGTGCCTATCATTCAGGAGCTAAAGGGCATAGTACTGACAACTGCTGGACATTGAAGAAAGCTGTGGAAGATTTGATTAAACAAGGAAAAATAGAGTTGAGGGATAAAGAAGCCCCGAATGTGACCAATAACCCGTTGCCCGCTCACAACAATGGGCCGGTAATCGGTATGATTTGTGAAGACAGGGAATTTAATCCAGCCCTGAAAGCCATAATTGTTGTTGCTGATGTGGAAAGGAAGCCCAGGGCAGCCCCGAAGTAGAAAAGGGGAGAAGAAGAATAAAATTATCAAAACTGAGCCTGAAAAGAAAATAGAGACAAAAGCAGAGCCGGTGCCTCCTAAACACGGGGTTCTTTATGTTCTGCTAGGTCGCCAAAAGAAACCACTAGTTGTGAGTACTCTGAGGAAGTTTGAAGTGAAAAAGGGTGTCACACCTCCTTTTTCGCTTACTACACCCCCGATGGCATAAAGGAGTTTTTCCAATTAAAGGACAATCGGAACGGGATTTGGTTATTATTTATTCAGAGTCGCCACTTGGGAGATTAATGGTGTCCCAAGTCACCGGTTGAATCCCAAACCGAGGAAAATATGACTCTGTTAACAGTCCACGAATCAGAAATCCGGATAAGGAATTCCGTTAACCCGGGAGAAGGTGTTAGGCATTCCCGAATTCCGTGATTCTAGCACGGTCGCTCAACTATTATATTTGATTTTATCTGATTTCAAAAAAATATGTTCTATTTTATGTGCCATTTTGTTAATAATCCGCTTTTATTATATCTATTATTTATTTTTACAAGAATTACAATATCGTAAAAATGTATCATAAACCACGCCGTACCAGTACACCCATGGCTTTTAACATATTTCGACTTCATTGAGATTTGAATTTGGGTCACATAAATGTGCACCCGTATTTAGGAAGGTAAGATTATTAAAACGCGCCTAAAGTGACTAACGCTTCATTATTTGGGGAAGGCCGTGTAATTCGCTAAACGGCCTATCCCGAAGTCTAGGTATTTTTAGTATGACATTTA
>MU675823.1:0-73147 GCA_026770625.1 Nicotiana glauca
GAAAATTGGCCCAATCCGAATTTGTTCTTCTTATTTTTTTCTCTTTTCTTTTAATTAATAACACTAAAATTCTAATGTAAGTTATAAACTAAGTTAACTCAAAAACACTGATTAAACTCCTAATAATAATTATTATACACAATAAATACCAATAAAAATAAAATTACATAATTTTGACATTACATGCTAAAAAATGCGAAAAATGCCTATTTTTGTGATTTTTTATTTTTGTAAAACAAACTTGATTACTCCTATTTGTAGAATTAAATCCTAAATACAACAAATGCGACATATTTTTATATTTTTGTTAATTTAAGCAAACAAATACGCACAGACAAATACAAACAATAANTGATTGGTGGGAGCGAAGAATTAAGGTACATCTCTCACATTATCATATGCGTAATTCTTATTTTTGTCATTGTTAATTTTTTCAGTTTGATTAAAGTAGTTTTTATTTTCTCTTTTTACAGGAGAATGCAAAATATAAGAAATTTAGGAACAAAGATCTTTCGTTCATATGGTTTCGCTACGATGTACTGTTTGCTGATGTTGTTGCCACAGGAGAAAGAGCACGTGCAACAAATCAAGAACAATCATCTGGCATTGGACTTAATCTTGATGAAGAAGGATAAATGTCATTGATGATTGTGACAAAGAACACTTTAGTCATCTTAATGATGAAATGAGCGATGAAAGTGATGATCTACAAAATATAAATTATGTTATGTTTCCAGAGCCATCACTAAAAAGATAAAAATCAACTGATGGTGTTAGCACTAATAGTCAAGTAAGAAAGAGTAAGAAAAGAATAGATGCAACATTAATAAAAGAGGATATGCACTCTCTTATAGAGTTTACGTCTAGCAAAAACACTGCTACGTCTCACGCAGTTGATGAGACATCCATCGAGAAGTGTATTGGCATGTTGGAACAAATTCCTGATATTCTAGCTGGGAGTGAAGTTTACAGTTTTACTATGATTATGTTTCGCAAAAAAAAAAATAAGCAACAGATATTTTTGGGGATGCCTACTGATGAAGCTCGCAAGAATTGGTTGGAGTTTAACTATCAGTTATACCTCAAGAAAAATGAATAGTGTATCATTGTGGTTTTGTATTTCTATTATTGCATGTTTGAGTATTATGATTTTATATGTAAACGTTATTATGGTTTTATGTGTAAAATTTATGTTGCTACTTGTTTAGACATTGGGATTGTATCACTAAACTTTTATTAAATTAAAGCTTCTGTTTGTGGTAAACTTTATGTTTGAAAGCCTTAATTCTATTGTTAAGCTTATATTGTTAAATTTCTGTTTGGTTCTGTTAAGCTTATATTGCATCTATTGTTAAGCTTTGGAAAACATATTGCTAAACTGAAGAAAGCATATGTTTGAAAGATTTTATTGTTAAGCTTTGGAAAGCATATTGCTAAACTGAAGAAAGCATATTGTTAAGAAGAACTGAAGAAAGCATATGTTTAAAAGCCTCTTTAGTACCATTTAGAAATCATATTGCTAAACTTTATATTTTCATTTTCAGTAAAATAGAGAGTTCGGACTCTAGTGACATCGTAGATCCTTATCCAAGTTATTCGTCAAACGATGAAGATGAAAAAGAACTGGATGAGATATAGAGGGAGCAAGATGAGAAGGAATGGACGCCCTTATGTCAAATTGCAGGTAAATTAATTTTGATGTATTACGAAAAATACATATGCAAGGAACCTTGTCGTACATCTAATAGCTCTGGAAATGTATTTATTCAAGAGATATTAAGAGGAAACGAGACTTGCTGTTATGAAAATTTTCGATTGAGAAAGTCGGTATTTGTTGATCTATCGAATGATTTAACTGAAAAGTATGGGCTTAAACCCACACGTGGAATGTCTATACACGAGATGTTAGGCATGCTCTTGATGACTTGTGAACATGGAGCTGGAAATCGATTGATACAGGAAATATTTCAACATTCGGGAGAAACAATTCATACACACTTTCATAGTGTCTTAAATGCCATTTGTGAGCTTGCAAGAGATATAATTAGACCACATCAAAATTATAATGATGGTGCAGGAGCTCACAAGCCATGTAATGATCGATATCTCCCTTTCTTTAGAGTAAGCAATATTTTTATATAATTATTTTTTTATTAAACTTATAAGTTAACTTTTATAAGTATTACTAACTTAAGTTGAATTATTACCAATTTAAGTTTGTGATTAACTACTGTCGTAGCACTATTTGAGCCAAGGAAAGAAATATCAATTAGATTCTCATACAGATACATACAAAGCAAAAACTATTTATTTTATTTTATTGACAAACAAATAAAAAAACTATCTTAAGTAATCATTTAAATTGAAATTAAATTAAAATAATAATTATTTTTTTATTTGCATTAATTATGAATCAAATATATTGTAGTAATCGGCTCCTTTTATAATGTTAACAACTTTAAGGATATTTTTGTCTTTTTAACAGAAAAAAGTTCTTACTAGTACTTGTTTACCAAACACTTCAACAACTTTTTTTAAGCTTCAGCACTTTCATCCAAACAGGTAACTGCTTATTTATAAAACAAGTTTCAGCACTTAAAAACTGCTTTTAAGCACTTGTGCTTAAAAGCTACTTTTTTCCAGCTAATCCAAACGGGCTCTTAACATCACTCACTTAGATGTGACAGACTTCTTTGAGCGCCCTGATGAAAAAATAGACCACTTGATCGGTGAGGATCTATGGTTAAAAAAGATTGAGTAGTTTGATTTATTTTTATTTTACCTATTCGTTGTCGTTAGTGAACAAATATCGTATAATCACGGTCCTTTACATGAGCAGTAGTCATTATTATCAATTAGTATTATTATTTTATTAGATTTTAATTTATACTTCGCGTGGTTTTAACACAATACTTTTTTGGATAAAATTTAGTTGGTGGTATTTTAAGGATGGAGTGGGAATAATAGTTTAACTTTGAAGGTATGTATTGATTATTATATTTATACATTGTATGCGGGGAAATCGGAAGACCAATTTTCCTCGATATAGTGCTTCGAAAAGTAAATCCCGAAGGCACGAGATCTCGGTTTGTTTCCCCCCTCAAGATCTATCCGATGCCTTGCCTAGATCAAGCATCGATTAAGGCCCTGATTGGCCAAGATGTTCCTCGAGGGATGTGACAGGGGCCCGCGAGACTTCTCCAAACGGCTCGATTCCAGCTCTCCTACAAAGAAATGCAGGTTGTCACATCATTTTCTGTTATTATATTTGTCTATTATATTAAGTTCAGACGTCCCCCTTTTTTCTATAAAGGAGGGGTCACCTACACCTTGTAAAGAACATCTCTCCCATTGGCCTAAAAAGCAAGAAATAATATCTCTCTCTTTTTTTCTTTTAAGTAATCAGTTTTCTCCAACCTCGAGGTTGCCCTAACATTTTATTGTTCTTCGTTTGTTCTTTATCTTTTCTGATAGTAAGTAATATTCATCGATAGCTATTATCTCGATTTGCCTGTGATATCTCAAGATCACCTTAAGTATTTTCCTTCCTTTTCTTCTTATCATTTAGCTCAAGATTAACGGTATAAAGCCTTGTATACGCATATTATCTGTTATCCCTTTCCCTACTACCCTCGATAAATTACCTTCGATAGGCCCGTGGCAGGCTTGAGGCCTGGCCCCAAGGCATCTACTGGCTCACTTTAAGCTCGGGAAACATCCCCTACTGGTTTGATTATAATTTTGACTAACTCAATCTTTATTTCTTTGCTCCATACTCGGCACAAATCACCCTTCCAAACTAGCTCGGGAATATATCATGTCTTTTTAGAGCCCCATTTACAAATTTAATTGTTGTTACCATTTTTAAGGTAAACAGTTTGGCGCCCACCGAATGGCTAAAAATAATAGTAATTATTTCCTTGCTAAGTATCATTACTTAAACGCACGATATCTTTCACACTTTTTTCTTGCCCGAGAACTCTTTAATTGCAGGTCAAAATATCCGGATCGATAAACAGGGTGGAGAACAACAACCCCGAAGATCACAGGGAAAATAGCGTGGCCATCCCGTCTGTCGGAGCACCTCCGTGGAATCCTGACGGCATTCCCAGACCATGCCCAGAGGACGCGGACTCGCAGGACGGTCAGCAAGTGGACGAGATGTCTCACACCGACAGAAGCGTACGACGCATCGACCAACTAGAAACGCAACATTAATCTTTGAAATGTTGCAGGCACAGTAGCTAGCAATCGCTCAGTTGCAGAGCCACCCAAGAACCCCTAGTATAGTGGTGCTAGATACATCTCCCCCCGCGGAGCGGGTGCTTGAAAGATCTAGCAACAACGAGTAGGTTCAAAGAAATTATTGTAAAGCTACTCGAGGACCTTACCAAAAGGATCGGATCAGAAGAGAAAATGATCGCAGCCAATGATAAAAGGGTCGAGATCTACAACTCCAAGGTCGATCAGATCCTTGGAGCCCCTCCGGTCCTTAAAGGTTTAGATTCAAAGAAATTCATCCAAAGGCCATTCCCCAAAAAAGCAGCGCCGAAACCCATCCCAAAGAAGTTCAGAATGACGGAACTCCCTAGGTACAATGGCACATCCGACCCCAACGAACATGTCACTGCGTATACCTGCATAGTAAAAGGTAATGACATAAAGAGAGACAAGATCGAATTCGTACTATTGAAAAAGTTCCTAGAAACGCTTTCAAAGGGAGCCATGATATGGTACCATAACCTGACCCCCGACTCCATACACTCATTCACCATGTTAGCAGACTCTTTTGTAAAATCACATGCTGGAGCCATTAAGGTATCTACGAGGAACTCCGACGTTTTCAAAATCATGCAAAGAGAAAACGAGTTGATGCGGGAGTTTGTATCCCGGTTCCAGATGGAACGAATGGAGTTACCACCAGTCTCCGACGATTGGGCGGTGCAAGCCTTCACCCAAGGCCTGAATGAATAGAGCTCTATGGCTTCGAAACAACTGAAATAAAATTTGATCGAATACCCGACCGTAACCTTGTCAGACGTCCACAACCGGTATCAATCAAAGATCAAGGCGGAGGATGACCAGTTGGGGGCCCCATCGGGCTCGATGTACCCAAGCAGATTCCCGACAAAAGAGACGAAGCCAAGCAAAGAACAGTATCAGTCGCACCTCGAAGATAGAAGGATCTCCCCAAGGCACAATCTGCTCCGCAATGATAGAAGGATGGATCAAGGACATGATCCTCGAGGGGTTATCAACAGGTCCCGATTTAACCAAAACATAGGGCCAGTCAAATCACCTCACTTATCGGAATACAATTTCAACATCGACGTATCAGACATCGTGTTCTCTATCAGTAAAATCTAAGATTTAAAATGTCCTAGACCAATACAGTCGGATACCTTGCAGAGAAATTACAACTTGACATGCGAGTTCCATAACACGCATGGTCACCGGACCGAGGATTGCCATCAACTACAGGAGGAAGTAGCCCGGCTGCTCAACAAAGGGTACCTCCGAGAATTCCTCAGCGATCTGGCCAAAAATTAGTTTCGAGAAAGGGAGGCAGCCAAGAAGAATGAAGTGAACGAACCTCAACACATCATCCACATGATCATGGGCGGCGCCGATACCCCACAAGAGCCCATGATGATGAAAACAAAAATATCTATCACAAAGGAGAAACAGACTCGAGGATACATCCCCAATGACGCCCTTACCTTATGTGAGGAGGATTCGGATGCCTTGTCTCAGCCCCACAACGATGGTCATGTAATTTCCTTCCTTGTAAATTCTTTTCAGATAAAACGTGTACTCGTAGATCTAGGTAGCTCGTCCAATATTATCAGGTCAAGGGTAATAAAGCAGCTCGGTCTGACTGAACGGATCGTATCTGCCACTCGCATCCTCAATAGGTTCAATATGGCGAGCGAAACAACAAAAGAGGAGATCATCATACCCATTATCGTGGTCGGCGTGACCCAACACATCAAGTTCCACGTCATTGAGGGGGATATGAGGTACAATGCCTTGTTCGGACGACTATGGATACATTGTATGAGAGCATTACCATCCACTCTCTACCAAATAATAAAATTCCCGACCAAGGACAAGGTCAAAATCGTCCATGGAGAGCAACACATGGTAAGAGAAATGTTCAGAATACATGATGCAATCTCGGTCCCCTTACCTCCGTCCCCGAGCAGGCCTATGGGCAAATCAGGGCTCGACCCCGGGCAGGTTTGACAAAATGCAAAAATAAAACCCACATCACATGCTCGATATCGGGCGATCAAAGCAAGTCAGCACCCAGAAGTATCCCATCTTAAGGTAACACCGTTTATTTTATTTTATTTTTAAAAATAGAAATTAACCCCCATGCACTCATCGTCCCGGAAGCCTCGAGGCCTCCCAAAAAAAGCGCGCCCGACTTAAACGAAGATATCGAGATACTAGCACTGTCCAAGGATCTAGATCCCCCAATAAAGGCGCGCCTGTTGCACTCTTTTCCTTAGACAGAGTTTTTATCCCAAAAAGAAGAAGGGTTTTTACCGGCAAGGTTTTTAATGAGGCAATGCCCGTGAAGCTACCAGGGGATGAAACTCCGCCCAAATCACAAAAGGCCGTCCTCACGGCTAACCTCTGAAGAAACTAGGGAGCATCCCTCCTAAAATCCACTAGACTCACGGCAACGGAGTAACATCTATTTACAACTTATGCTTTTGCCGAGCAAAAAAGAATATTTTCCAAGCACTCGACGCCTCGAAGAAAAACATTCTGGCTTATCCTCGGCGAAAAACTTCCACAATCAAATACATCCTGAAATGCTCGGAGAGTTAACCAATTTGGCACCATCACGACCCCAGGGTCGGGGTTCCGGGCTCACAAAGCCCTTGTAATATGGCCCCAAGACCACAAAAGGCGGTATTCAGGCCTATAATGATTTGATATATTCGAAGACTCACCATGAGAAATTCGAGAACTTACACGACCCCAGGGTCGGAACTCCGGGCTCACCAAGCCCTGGAAAAAATAACTCCGAGCTCACGAGAAGCTGTCTTCAAGCGAACTCACGGGCTCGGAGACTGTCGCCAATCACCACACACTGGAAAATCCGAAATTGTAAGACCCTAATGGAAAGCCTCGGTAAAACCAGATCCATTCTTCATAAACTGTAAGACCTTAACAGGAATGACAAACTGTAAGACATCAACAGGCATGGCAAACTGTAAGACCGCAACAGACATGGCAAACTGTAAGACCTCAATAGGCATGAGAAATTGTAAGACCTCAATAGACATGAAAAATCCTGTAGTTTTAGGCTACATGTTGCATTTGTAAGAATCCCTAAAGGGCATACCCTCGGTGTGGACGCCTAAAACTACTTCTCGGGATAAAAAATGGCCACAGCCAAATACACATGACTACGGTCGAAACGGCTGCAACAACTTAAAAAATGCAACTTGGGGACGCTCGACTGTTGCTAAAACATCCTCCGAATCTACTTCGAAAAGAACCGGTTAAAAATAGGCTTCCCTCAACAGGCAAAAGAAATGAGTCCCGACCACATCGGCTCCAAAATTGCAAATCGACCTACGAGCTATAAACCTTCCGATGTGCTCAAAACATTGCCGACTACGACTTAAAATTGAGGTTCTTTTAAAACCGACGATGGGTCAAGAAAAAAAAATCAATAAGACCTTAACGAGAGTAAACAAAGCCTACATAAAGCCTTCGGGCCACATATCAAACAACGTAAGTGCCACTATCGCCGGCTAAGCCAAGCCTATGGGCCTTATACCAAAAGTTCTCTACGACCATCAGGTCGAAAATTGACAAATTGAGGATTAAAGTGAGCTCGAACCGTGACCCGATTCGCAGACCAAATCCAAAATAGTTAAACTAAAGCAAGCCTCTGGGCCTCATATTAAAAGGTCTCTACGACCAAACAGCGCAAGTACCATTAGTCACCGTCTCAGGCAAGCCTCCGAGAATTATATCAAAAGGTCTCTACGACCAAACGACGTAAGTGCCACCATCACTGGCCAAAAATGCGGACAAAATTAAAGGGTTAATTACGGCTCGATTCACAATGCGACTCGGAGACTGGACCCAAAAAATCATAAATACTCCCAAGAGCATGACGGCGATGCTATTACCTCCACCTGGAACCTCAAAGAAAATTAAAGGGTCAATTACAGCTCCAATCGCGATGCGACTCGGAGACTGGACCCAGAAGATCGCTAAAGGCCCAAGGACGTAGAATGGGAATCATTGTGGCCAGCCCAAATAGGCTCAAGGGTAAATCAAGCTCGAACCGGATCCTGACTCGGAGACTGAGCCCGAGGACAATTCAACCACCATATGCCTAAAAGCATGGCCCCGATGATGCTATCAATAGCCGCGGCAAAACCCCAAGCAAAGCGCCCGCAAAAATGCATTGGTCTAGGAGCACAAAGGGTCATCACCCGCCGCCCATGAAGACAGGAAAAAGTCGCAAGGCCAGTCAAAAAAATGGCTCAAGGACCTCGCTACTATAGAACGGTCAAGTCCACAAAAGGAAAGCAATTTGCCTACGCCTTCTATGGACTCAAAAAACGACAACCAAGCTCCTCAATTATCCTCTTAGTTTGGGCCAATTCCTCCGGGAAAAAGAGCCCCCTGCACTGACTTAATCGGGATACTCCTCGGTAGAAGGCCACAAAACAATTGCCAGTTGATCATTGGGCTACCGAGTCGGAGGTTATTTATTATCCGCTTCGCCTAATGTGTCTCGAGATACCCAAAAGCGGAACCCAATAATAGTTCAACAATGGATGCGCCTGGAGAGCCGACCCAGGAAGCGCTATGAATGCGCCATCGGCAGAAAAAAACAAACCCCCACGCCATGCACCTGCGAAATCACTTCGGCCTATAAGCAAGGATTATGGTCTTCCAAAGGCAGACGGAAGCCAGGGGACCTACCTAGGCCCGAGCCATGATGCAACTCGGAGGCTACCCCCAGAACCGACCTGTACGACCGATAGCAACGACATGAAGAAGGTACAAAGGGAACAAAAGCCTTAAAAATTTTCTTATATTACATGCAAAAACATTCTCCACCTATAGGCACGCACCACACGACAGAAACAAGGTTACGAAATGACGGAATCTCTATTTTGTCCGTCAGAAAATGCCATCTCCAGCGACCACAAAAAATGGCCAAGCATCGCCTTCATCCACCGCGGCTCAGGCCAGCTCTTCTAGAAAATCAAAGTCTCTTGCTCCAGCTTCTTCAGCCCTCTCTTCGCAAATCGAGGGTTGGCCTCAACTCGGACTAAATGACGGTAGCTTCCTTCATGCAAAATCTCTATCTCTCGATCGCCTCCTAGGTCGGCCTAATGCAGCTCCCACATAGATTACCCCGGCCCCGAACTTCGAGAGCCCAGACTCATGTCTCTCGATCATATTCACCTACACCGGGCCTTCTCGCAGGACAAGTTGAGGTAAGCCTCGAAGGTGATTCTGGCCCCCGAAGCATCACCCTTAAGGTACTCCGAAACTTCCATTTTTACTGCGACTAATATAGCAAAAAGAAGGAAAGCTAGCTCTAAAGGCGGAAAGCAACAAAGCATGCACTACAAGGCATCTGCTCCACCAGACGAAAATTTTTGCAGATCAGGTCCAAAGTGATCCAAGGCACGGGTCTCAAACATACCGGCCCGGATCCAAGGCCATCGCAAGCCTACAAAAGGAAGTTTTAGGTACAAAAGGAAAAGCATGATACACGCCCCAGGGGTATATCCCCTTATCCCTCCAAACAAGCGGCAGAGGGTTTCGGAGGAGCAACATCAGTAGCCGGCAACGGGAGGAACAACTTGCCCAAAGCATGACATGCACTTTCCGTAAAGTAGCAACTGACGGCGGTAGACTCTGGCTACCCCATAAAACAGGTGTGAGATGCCTCACATCGTACCTGAAAGCAACGACAGATTCAAGAAGCAACTAGGGACATCTACCCTCGATATTATCTCTCACACTAGAGCTATCGAATCCACTCCGCGGCCCCATTACGGCAAAGCCCCAAAAGGCTAAGCAGCATTTTTGCTAGTACGAAATTGACTCTCAAAGGCCCCCACTGAAGGAAATCAACGAGCCTCCACGTAAAAGGTTGCCACAGAGCCCAAAGGCACTACTTGTATCTTTGAGTTCAGGACCCGGCAACCCAAATGTTGCTCGTCCTATGCGGGATGCAAAGGGTCCTCCGCGAGGCTTTTTCACAAATGGTCGAAAGCTCCCAGCAAAATCAAAGTGACGCCCGAGCATGGGCGACTCCCCGAAGTAAGGCCAAAACATATGCATCAGAAGGGCTGTCTATGGCTTGGAAATGCCCCTCATATACCTAAGGGAATAATTTTCTCCCTGTGCCTTTCCCGAGGGACTCGAGATACTGTCGATTATCCCCAATTAATCAGAGGTACTCGATGGCATAAATATACCAGTTAGGCTTAAGCTCGATCAAAATCTTGATCACTAGGCTCGGAGAAAGCTATACTAACTAACATAGGATCCAAAAAGCGCTTCCATCCGAAGCGGACACCAGCAGTTGACAACAAGTAGAGACTTTTGAAGGCATGAAAACATATCGAAGAAAGGCAAAAGAACTGAAAGCAGGAGCCAAGGAAAAGCATATTCACATTCATAGAAATCCTTATATACAATTGTATCTTACATAATTACAAAAAACCTACGGGAGATCTTTTACAACAAGAAAAGAGATAAAAATACAGGTAGTATGTATGTCCAAGTGGGAATCCGATGCACATATAGCACTTCCAAAAGCGTCCCTGCGGTCCCATGACCTCAAAGACCATATATTCCAAGTACGGCCTAGCCAGGATCTCGTCCCTATCTTCTCGGAATGGCATCTTCAAAAGGAATCCGGTAAAAGAGCAAAATGACGACACGACGTCGGAGGAAGGCGAGAAGTGGCTAGGTGAAACATTTGGCTAGTGCAGATTCTGCCTGCACATTTCCCCCGAAGTCACTTCTCGAGATATTGCTTCATCCGGGAACGCAACGGTCAAATGCAGCCGATCACCACACCTGTCAGGACCCATTTTCTAAACAAGCTGGGACCGGCACTCGATCACTAAACATGACCGAGCGAACCATCTCTGATTATCAAATCTATTATATCTCGAAACTTTATATGCAAGAAGGCAATACTCTAACCAAATACTTTTGTTTAATTTAGGCATTTAAATAAATCAACTCCAAAACTTTATTCATAGTAACCAATAAAATACTACTAAGTTATTATCAAAAGCATCTGAATCTTAACTCAACGACTATGTCTATGAAGCCTTTACTGATAAACTGACGCACTACTCAGGACATGAGATTTCCTGGACAGTTCTCTAAGTAAACAAGGAAATAACTAAATAAATATGACTCTAAGGAATACTCCACAAACAAAAGCGGAGCTCACAATAGCACTGGAAGAGAAGGAAGTCCTAACTCGTAGCCTGCTTGCCTGCAAATCCGGTTCCTACATTGTACTGCAGACCAACGTAGGTTCCCAAAAGAGAACGTCAGTACCATCTATTGTACTCAGTGAGTCTCAACAATAGGGGGCGAACAATTATGAGCAAAGGTTGTAAATGCATGCAAAACATAAAGCTTATAAGAATAATTTTAAATAATTTCATAATAGCAGTTTATGAATATTCTAAAAGAAATTCTTTTCTTTTTCTTTCTTATAAAAAAAATATTTCACTTTATACTTTGGGAGTTCCAACTATCCTGACTTAATTCTGTCTCAGTCACCGTGTGATCGGCACGGGTTCGATCCCAACCTGATCGAATATGCCCAATCCACGAGTTGCCACTCGCTTCATGGTTCTCAGCGCTCATGTAACATACCTTAGCATGTCTAAGTAAATTCTCAGCAACGAGACCTTGGCTCGTGTGCTCCCTACTTTGGCACAAGTAGTTTCAGGAAGTCAACGGCTTGGTCAGGACCCTCGGCCTAGACGATGACCCCTTCTCAGAATAAAGAATACTCCCAAAAATCTTTTCTTTCTAAAACTTCTTCTTGTGACTTTTCAAGTCTAAATCTTTTCTTTATAGAACATCATGTACATGCTTGTATTGGTATCCTTAAATGTGAAGCATGGCATAAGAATGAAATAAACATATAAAAATATTTCTAAAGATTCTTTATTCTTCATACATTTTCAACATGAAAATAGCATATAAGAATAGCACAAAAATCTGAAAATAAGAATCAAATAAACATATAAAAATATTTCTAAAGATTCTTTCTTCTTCATAAATTTTCAACATGAAAATAGCATATAAGAATAACACTAAAATCTGAAAATTTAAGCACATATATCATAATAGATCATCTAAAATTTTGCTAGAACAATTCTAATTTAATGGGTACTCACTCGCTCTAATTAAATAAAGATAAACTCTTTTAACCAATTCATCAAACACCTTGTATGCGTGCTTTTGTGAGTTAAACCACTTTAGTAAAGGGTTATATCAACTCACCTCAAAACTTCTCGAGCCAATACGTAGCCCCAGTCCAATTGACACCAGTCAACCAATCGATTCTACAACAACCAGTACATTTTAATCAATTTTAAAGTACTATACCTAAATATGAAATTTATTGTTGATATAGAGGAAGTGGGGAATTAGCTATTCAATTCTTACCTATTACTACTTTCGGATAATTGAAAATAGGGAATTTTATATACCTGAATTCAAGAATTAATGATTTGTAAAGAACCCTAGAATCTTTCCGTGTTGTCTTCGTGAAATATTTCCTGGGTTTGCTGCCTCTGTTTCGTTAATCTCTGTTCTAGTCTAGAGGATTTTTTTTGCTTTGGTTCTTCACTGTTCTAGAATGGACAGAAGACTTTTATGTGCAATGAAACCCCTTTTAGGTCCCAACAGTCCTTTTTGGGCTTTTAGGTTCACGTTTTCCTTTTTTTTTGGTTTTAACTTAACTAATATTACTTATACATAGCATACTTTTAATATTTAATAATAACAAAATTATTAATATTCTCCTAATTGTACAGCCAACTACTTAATTGTGTGTGTGTGTGTGTATATATATATATATATTCACTATAGGCAAGAAAGAAAATAATAATTTAATTCTATAAATAGCGTATCTCGAAACTTTTATAAATTTGAGGAGTGTTACAATCTTCCCTCCTTAAAAAGATTCGTTCTTGAATATTGCTAGGGCCTTATTCTTAAGCTTACAATCATACCTAAGTCCTTGAACCTCTTAAATTTTCTTAGCACTACTCATTCTTCCAAGGGACTCAAAATTTTGGCTAACTACCTAATTTTCATAAATTTCGGCAGAGTTTCTCTTGTAAATTGGACTATTCAAAAAAAGGGTCCCTGTCACAAATACCACAACTACATCAACAACAACCAAATATACCATAACAGGCCATTCATAGGCACCATACGCAGCTCATAAATTAATTTCTCACACTCCGGCAAGGAGGTACCACAATAACTAACAAGAATTAAATATACTCTGGCATAAACTAAATCACTACAACAACTAAATATAATCTAGGAAGGAGACATAAACGCTTGCTAGCTTATATTTAATAAATGAAATATAAATGTCAAGCCAAACTAAGGTTCACATACCTTTTTCCTCAAATAAATATAGATATTTCTTTCTCATATCTTCCTCAATGTCCCACGTAGCTTCTTTTGAATCATGATTACTTCACAACACTTTTACCGATGCTATATCTTTTGTTCTCAACTTTCTTACTTGTCTATACCAAGTTTGTCACGACCCATTTTCCGAATAAGCTGGGACCGACCCTCGATCACTAAACATGACCGAGCGAACCATCTCTGCTTATCAAATCTATTATATCTCCAAACTTTATATGCAAGAAGGCAATACTCTAACCAAATACTTTTGTTTAATTTAAGCATTTAAATAAATCAACTCCAAAACGTTATTCATAGTAACCAATAAAATACTACTAAGTTATTATAAAAAATATCTGAATCTTAACTCAACGACTATGTCTATCGAGAATTTCTATAGGTACCTCTTCATAAGTCAAACATTCTTTAATTTCTATAGTATCGACAGGTATTATATACGATTCATCATGAATGTACTTGCTACGCATAGACACATGAAAGACAGGATGAACAGAGGACAACTCAATGGGTAGCACTAGCTTATAAGTCACGCTTCCTTTCTTTTTTAGAATTTCATAAGGTCCGATAAATCTAGGGCTAAGTTTCCCTTTCTTACCAAACCTCATAACTCCTTTCATTGGTGAAACTTTCAAAAATACCTTATCACCAACCATGAACTCTAACTCACGTTGTCTCTTGTTAGAATAAGACTTTTGACGACTATGAGCCGCTTTAAGTCTTTCTCTAATTAGCTTAACTTTCTCCAAGGCCTCACAAACAAACCCTGGACCAATCAACGACACCTCTGCTGGTTCAGTCCAACCCACTTGAGACCTATATTTCCGCCTATACAATTTTTCATAAGGAGCCATATTATTGCTGGCCTGATAGCTGTTATTGTAAGCAAATTCTATAAGTGGCAAGTGTTCATCCCAATTACCTCCAAAATCTATAACACACACACACACACAGCATATCTTCGAGAATGTGAATGGTCCTTTTTGCCTGGCCATCGGTCCGTGGATGGAAACCAGTGCTTAAATTGACCTTGGTACCTAATCTTTTATGAAATGCCTGCCAAACATGCACTGTGAGCCGAGGGCCTCTATCAGATATGATTGAAACTAGAGTACCATGCAATCAGACTATTTATTTGATGTACAACTTCGCATACTGCTCTGCAGAATCTATCATCTTTACTAGTAGGAAATGCGTGGACTTTGTTAGTCGGTCTACAATAACCCAAATTGAATCATGTTTACGGTACGTGCGAGGTAGATCTACTATGAAATCCATATTAATCATCTCCCACTTCCACTGTGGTATCTCTATATCTTGAGCTAGGCCACCAGGCCTCTGATGCTCGGCTTTGACTTGCTGGCAATTTAAACATTTAGCCACATGATCTGCTACTTGTTTCTTCATTCCTTTCCACCAATACAACTCTTTCAAATCTAGATATATTTTGGTAGCACCTGGGTGGATAGAGTACCTCGAAATGTGAGTTTCCTCTATTATGGCCTTCCTAAGACCATCTACATCAGGCACACATAACCGGTCATTCAACTTCAAAACTCTATCACTTTCTAGAGTGAAACCAGTGATTTCTTTGATTATGAATCCTTCTTTTAATTTCACTAAGTATGGATCTTCGTCTTGCTTAGCCTTAACATGTGCAACAAGGGAGGATTGCGCTACGGCATAAGCATTTATATCTCCATCTTCGGTCTCATCCAATCTAATTCAATCATTTGCTAGTTTTTGAATTTCTCGACCCAAAGATCGCCTTTTTACTGCAAGATGGGCCAAGACACCCATCGACTTCCTAAAGTGCATCTGCTACCATATTAGCTTTGCCCGATTGATAAAGGACATTGATGTCATAATCTTTTAATAGCTCGAGCCACCTTCTCTATCTCAAATTTAATTCTTTTTGCTTGAAAATGTACTGGAGGCTTGTGATATGTAAACACTTCAGAATGCTCGCCATAGAGGTAGTGTTGCCATATCTTTAATGCAAACACCACTGCTGCAAGTTCCAAGTCGTGTGTGGGATAGTTCTTTTCATGATTCTTTAACTGTCTGGAAGCATAAGCAATAACTTTTCCATTTTGAATAAGAAAAAAAGCAAGGCCCACTCTGGAGGCATCACAATACACTGTGAACCCACCCGAACCTGCCGGCAAGGTTAACACAGGTGCAGTGGTCAACCTCTTCTTTAACTCTTGAAAACTCTGCTCACAAGCGTCTGACCATTGGAACTTAACTGCTTTCTGAGTCAACTTAGTTTATGGATCTGCAAGTGAGAAAAACCCCTCTACAAACCTTCTATAATAGCCCTCTAACCCCAAGAAACTCCTAATTTCGGTTGGCGTTGTCGGCCTAGGCCAGTTCTTGACTGCTTCTGTCTTCTGAGGGTCTACTTTTATTCCTTCACTGGATACTACGTGGCCTAAGAATGCCACTGACTGCAACCATAACTCACATTTTGAAAACTTGGCATAAAGCTCATTCTCCTTTATGGTCTGACAGGCTATTCCGAGGTGTTCTGCATGATCTTCCTTGCTCTTAGAGTACATCAAAATATCATCTATAAACACAATAATAAAGGTATCCAGGAATGGCTTGAAAACTCTATTCATGAGGTCCATGAATGCAGCTGGAGCATTTGTCAATCCGAAGGACATCATTAGAAATTCATAGTGTCCATAGCGAGTTCTAAAGGCTGTTTTAGATATATCCTCTTTTCTGATTCTCAACTGATGGTACCCCTCCCTCAAGTCTATTTTGAAAAGTACTTTGCACCCTGAAGTTGATCAAATAAATCATAAATTCTTGGCAGTGAGTACTTGTTCTTAATGGTAACTTTATTCAATTGCCGATAGTCGATACACATTCTGAGAGACCCATATTTCTTCTTGACAAACAGGACCGGGGCACCCTACGGTGAAACACTCGGTCTGATGAAGCCCTTGTCAAGAAGGTCTTTCAACTGTTCTCTCAACTCATTAAGTTCTGCTAGAGCCATCCTATAATGAGGTATAGATATGGGCTGAGTGCCTGGCATGAAATCAATGCCGAAGTCTATAATTCTTTTGGGAGGAAGTCCGGGAAGGTCATCTGGGAAAACTTCTGGAAATTATCTAACAACTGGCACTGACTGAAGAGCTGGTAGTTTTGATTCTGGATTAATAATGCGAGCCGAATAGGCGAGACACCCCTTATCGATCATTCGTTGTGCCTTAAGGTAAGAAATAAACTTACCTACAAGCGATGTTGAACTACCATTCCAATATAAGACTTCTTCATTTGGAAATTGGAACCTGACTATCTTGGTATGACAATATAACATGGCATAGCAGGAAGACAACCAATCCATACCCATGATCACATCAAAATCCACCATTTCTAACTTTATGAGATCGGCTTTGGTGTTGCGACCTTGGACTGAAACTATACAACTTCTATAGACTTTGGTGACTTTCACTGACACGCCACTGGAGTAGATACTAGGAACGACTCACTAAGTTGTCCAGGTTCTAGTCCGAGGTTAATTGCAAAGTATGGAGTCACATATGAAAATGTTGAACCTGGATCCATTATGGCATAAACATTATGTGAGCAGACTAAAAGTATACCTGTAATAACTTCTGCAGATTCCTCTGCACTCTGACAATCAAGTGTAGCAAACAAACGGGGTTATCCCCCTTCCTGAGTAACTCGATCTGCACCTCTGCATGCTCCATGCCTGGTCTTATTATGAGAACCACGAGTCTAAGGTGGTGCAAATGCAGTAGCTGAGGAACTAGAAGGACGAGTTGATCCACCACTGAAATTAAGTCGCAACTTTGGGCAGTTGGCCTTTATATGACCAGTGTCTCCACAATGGTAGCAACCATGAAACACGAGCTTGTACTGACCTAAATGTTGCCGCTTACATGTTCCACAAAGACCTTGTTGGTGTGAAAGCTGGTCAGCATGACTCTGGCTATGTGAGGATGATGTCCTAAAATTCTGATTCTGGCGAGATTGATTTCCATAACTCTGAGTACGTCTGAAGGAAGACCCACCACCTGACTGATGACTGTACTGAGCCGGTGCTAATGACTCCTTATTAGAGGAATCCCTTCCACCTTCGCTGGATGTACCATTAAACATGCCCGTTGTCCGGGCTTTCTTGTTATGCTTTTTTTCTTCTCTTCTTTGTTGTCTGTCTTTTTCTAAGTGCTTGGCAAATCCCACAACAGAGGAGAAGGCTATCATCCCTACTGCTGTAGCTGATGTCGTATCTTTAATGTGGAACCTGTGAATCTTTACTTTTTCTGTCTTAACTATGTGAGGATCATGCTTAGCCAACCTTAGGAATTCCATGTAGTACTCTTGCACACTTTTATTCCCTTGCTTGAGCTGTTCAAACTCTATAGCCATAGCTTCCCTATCCTCTTCTGGGATAAATTTAGCCATGAAGGCCTCTTCAAATTCTTCCCAAGTAAGTGGACCATCATCTTCATCTCTCACCTCTTCCCACATCTCAAACCAAGCGCGAGCCATATCTCTAAGCTGGTAAGCAGCCAGCTCCACAACTTCGTCATCAAATGCTTTCATCACTCAGAGGGCTTTCTTAACACCCTCCTCTATCCATAACATTGGATCTTCATCAACTATAGAACCATGGAACACTGGAGGACTCAACTTCAAAAATTCATTCACTCTTGAGGACTCATAATTGTTCTATCTATTTGATTAAGGTGGAATCTAATCTCATCTCTCGTTCTGGTTGTCCATAAATGTTTTAAACATCTCCATAACACCATTGAATGCATTAAAAATCTGACCTACCTCTGGGTATATAGTTGTTTGAGTCGGAGCTTCTATTGGGGGCGCTACTGGATCCTGAGGTACTGGATCATTATGCTCTACCTCTACCTCATGTTCAACCCGGGGTACTTGAAGCCCCTCTATGGATTTACCCTTCCTTTTATGGGTTGATGCCTTTTTATTTCTGCCTTGGGCCACGATAGTAGCAAGAGTTTCTTGAGTAGCATCCTGAGTGTCTGTGTCAGAGTTGATAGTGCGAGCCATTTCTGCGAGTTTTGGAGAAATGAATAAATTATATAATTTCTTAGAGGTAGACTCTATTGCACGATCTAAAGTAGGAAAAAAATGAGACTTTTCCTAAATGTAGTTAGCCTCTTGTTTATAAGTATGGTGCGCTTCATACCCATAAACAAGACTCTGCTAACACGGCTTCATAGACCCCTAGGACTCCATAAACCTAAGGCTCTGATACCAAGTTTGTCATGACCCATTTTCTGAACAAGCCGGGACCGACACTCGATCGCTAAACATGACCGAGCGAACCATCTCTGCTTATCAAATCTATTATTTCTCCATACTTTATATGCAAGAAGGGAATACTCTAACCAAATACTTTTGTTTAATTTAAGCATTTAAATAAATCAACTCCAAAACTTTATTCATAGTAACCAATAAAATACTACTAAGTTATTATAAAAAACATCTGAATCTTAACTCAACGACTATGTTTATGAAGCCTCTACTGATAAACTGACGCACTGCTTAGGACATGAGATTTCCTGGATAATTCTCTAAGTAAACAAAGAAATAACCAAATAAAGATGACTCTAAGGAATACTCCACGAACAAAAGCGGAGCTCACCAATAGCACTGGAAGAGAAGGAAGTCCTAACTCGTAGCCTGCTCGCATGCAAATCCGGTTCCTACGTTGTACCACAGACCAACATAGGTTCCCAAAAGAGAATGTCAGTACCATCCATTGTACCCAGCGAGTCTCAACAACAGGGGGCGAACCTTTAATAACATATACATTATAAGCAAAGGATCTAAATGCATGTAAAACATAAAGCTTATAAGAATAATTCTAAATAATTGCATAATATCAGTTTATGAATATTCTAAAAGAAATTATTTTCTTTTTCTTTCTTATATTAAAAAAACTTCACTTTATACTTTGGGAGTTCCAACTATCCTAACTTAATTCTGTTTCAGTCACCGTGTGATCGGCACAGGTTCGATCCCAACCTGATCGAATAGGCTCAATCCACGAGGCGCCACTCGCTTCATGTTCCTCAGCGCTCATGTAATATACCTTAGTATGGCTAAGTAAATTCTCAGCAACGAGACCCTCGGCTCGTGTGCTCTCTACTTTGGCACAAGTAGTTTCAGGAATTCAACGCCTTGGTCAGGACCCTCGGCCTGGACGATGACCTCTTCTCAGAATAAAGGATACTCCCAAAAATATTTTCTTTCTAAAACTTCTTCTTGTGACTTTTCAACTCTAAATCTTTTCTTTATAGAACATCATGTACAGGCTCATATTGGTGTCCTTAAATGTGAAGCATGGCATAAGAATGAAATAAATATATAAAAATATTTCTAAAGATTCTTTCTTCTTCATACATTTTCAACATGAAAATAGCATATAAGAATAATACAAAAATCTGAAAATAAGAATGAAATAAACATATAAAAATATTTCTAAAGATTCTTTCTTCTTCATAAATTTTCAACATGAAAATATCATATAAGAATAACACTAAAATCTGAAAATTTAAGCACATATATCATAATAGATCATCTAAACTTTTGCTAGAACAATTCTATGTTAATGGGTACTCACTCGCTCTAATTAAATAAAGATAAACTCTTTTAACCAATTCATCAAACACCTTGTATGCGTGCTTTTGTTAGTTAAACCATTTTAGTAAAGGGTTATATCAACTCATCTCAAAACTTCTCTATCCAATACGTAGCCCCAGTCCAATTGACACCAGTCAACCAATCGATTCTACAACAACCAGTACATTTTAATCAATTTTAATGTATTATACCTAAATATGAAATTTATTGTTGATATAGAGGAAGAAGGGAATTAGCTATTCAATTCTGACCTATTACTACTTTAGGATAATTGAAAATAGGGAATTTTATATACCTGAATTCAAGAATTAATGATTTGTGAAGAACCCTAGAATCTTTCCGTGTTGTCTGCGTGAAATATTTCCTGGGTTTGCTTCCACTGTTTCGTTACTCTCTGTTCTAGTCTAGAGGATTTTTTCTGCTTTCGTTATTCACTGTTCTAGAATGAACAAAAGAGTTTTATGTGCAAAGAAACCCCTTTTAGGTCCCAACAGTCCTTTATGGGCTTTTAGGTTCACGTTTTCCTTTTTTTTTTTGGTTTTAACTTAACTAGTATTACTTATAGATAACATACTTTTAATATTTAATAATAACAAAATTATTAATATTCTCCTTACTGTACATCCAACTACTTAATTGTGTGTATGTATATATATATATATATATATATATATATATATATATATAATAATTTAATTCTATAAATAGCGTGTCTCGAACTTTTATAAATTTGAGGAATGTTACAACATCGCCCTGAATCCAAAGAGGGTGCAACACGGGCCGACGAAGAAGGGTGAGCAGCAGTGTATAATCCGACCCCCCTCTTGAGCAGCATTGGAATGTCCGAAGTCTTTCTCCGAAATCAAAGGACACCGACCTCCTATGTTGCTATACCAAGCCAGCAATAGCAACAATAACAACAATAACAACATCACTACAGGACAAGCCCGTCCCACCCAGGAAAGATCGAGGGCTAGTCTATGGCTTGACCAACACAAGATCTTAAGGCCATAGGACTTAAGCATTGCAGAACGACGAAGGCTGGAAAAATGGCAGGGAAAGCAAGAAAAATGTATGTCGAAGGAAGTTCGAATAAAGGTTTGATCACAAGGGAGTCCGATATATATAGGGGAGAAAAACAGAGTGATCGAATAAAGGACTCAAAAAGCGTAACGATAAGCAAAATTAATGCGTTCATAGAAGATGAAATGATTGTGACAAAATGGTGGCATAGAGTCACAACAACGACGATAAGCGAGGGATCATAACGTTTCCAAAAAGGTTATGAAAATCAGGAAGGATGAACCCCTCGACTTTTGTGGAAAAAGGCTAAGCCATCGGCGTAATGGCATGTCGAGGACCGCGAAGAAGAGTGTCGAAAACATTTCTTATCACTTCCCTCTAAGAAACGCGGAGACTATCTGTATGCGGGGAAATCGGAAGACCAATTTTCCTTGACATAGTGCTTCGAAGAGTAAATCCCAAAGGCACGGGATCTCAGTTCGTTTCCCCCCTTGAGACCTATCCGATGCCTTGCCTAGATCAAGCATCGATTAAGGCCTTGATTGGCGAAGATATTCCTTGAGGGATGTGACTGAGGCTTGCGAGACTTCTCCAAATGTCTCGACGCCAGCTCTCCTACGAAGAAATGAAGGCTGTCACATCTTGTTCTTTTATTATATCAAGTTCAGACGGACCCTTTTTCTTATAAAGGAGGGGTCACCTATACCTTGTAAAGAACATCTCTCCCATTGGCCTAAAATGCAAGCAATAATATCTCTCTCTCTTTTACTTCTAAGTAATCAGTGTTCTCCGACCTCGAGGTTGCCCTAACATTTTATTGTTCTTCGTTTGTTTTTATCTTTTCTGATAGTAAGTAATATTCATTGATAGCTATTATCTAGATTTGCCTGCGATATCTCGAGATCACCTTAAGAATTTTCCTTCATTTTCTCCTCATCATTTAGCTCACGATTGACGGCATAAAGCCTTGTATACGCATATTATCTGTTATTCCTTTCCCTACTCCCCATGATAAGTTACCTTCGATAGACCCGTGGTAGGTTTGAGGCCTGGCCTCGAGGCATCTACTGGATCACTTTAAGCTCGGGAATATCCCCTACTGGTTTGATTATCATTTTGGCTAACTCTATCTTTGTTGCTTTTCTCCATACTCAGCACTAACCGCCCTTCCAAACTAGCTCGGGAATAGATCACGTATTTTTAGAGCCCCATTTACAAATTTAATTGTTGTTACCATTTTTACGGTAAACATACATCCTGTTCTCAATTTTATACATATATATGATGTATTTAGTGTTATTGTTACTGAAAATCAGTTGTGCTTTGTATTATTACTCTTAACATTTACATGCCGTATTGCAATTTAGTTATGAATTTAAACTGTAAACTTATATTTTGTATGTTATAATATTGCAGATGGACTATGTATTTTTAAGCACTTATAACTGATGATAAACAATAATAGTAAAGTTTGTTCAGAATATACATCAAATAATTTGTTATATTTTACAAACAACTCTGTGTATGTATAATATTTATTAACGGTGTCATATGATGTGTAAGTTGTTGTATTGTGTTGTAATTTCAACATTTTGTAAGTGTATTTGACATCATATAAATGCTATTCTAATAGGTGGATTAACTTTTACGAGACGAGATAAATATTTGTGTGGACTTCAAAACAAACACTTTCACATTATTTTTACTTCCAATAGCTTTCGGTTTATAAATATTAATGTTTATTCGTAT
The DNA here is from genome assembly GCA_026770625.1 of Nicotiana glauca. Classification (NCBI taxonomy): domain Eukaryota; kingdom Viridiplantae; phylum Streptophyta; class Magnoliopsida; order Solanales; family Solanaceae; genus Nicotiana; species Nicotiana glauca. Next base: position 23,140 of record MU675823.1, read on the forward strand.
ATTTCTTTTGTATGTCAAATAATGAAAAGCAAATATGGATATCTCACAAAACAAACTTGCTTGGATCAAAGTTCAATTGTAAAAATATTTATTTAGTTAATTCATGTACGACACATACAATATTCAAAGAGAAGAAATACTTCTCTCATTTAAATATGTGTAAGGGAGATGTTACTTCAATTTCTGGTAGTAGTAAATTAATTGAAGGCTCTAGGAGAGCTACTATAACTCTGCCTAAAGGAACAATACTTATAATAGAAAATGCAATGTTCTCCTCCAAGGCCAAGAGGAACTTGTTGAGTTTTAAAGATATCCGCCGAAATAGATATCATATTGAGACAATAGATGAGAATAATCTTGAATATCTCATCATTACCAAGAATGTCTCTGGCGAAAAGAGGGTTATTGAGAAGTTCTCATCTTTATCTTATGTCATGTATTGGACAACAATTAGTGCAATTGATGCACATTCTATTATGAACCAAAAGATTACTGATTCCAATACTTTTGTACTTTAGCATGATCGATTGGGACACCTTGGATCAATTATGATGAGATGAATTATAGAAAACTCAATTGGACACCCATTAAAGAATTTAAATATTCTTTTAAATAATAAATTTTCTTGCACTTCTTGTTATCAAGGCAAGTTAATTATTCGACCATCACCAACAAAGGTTGGAATTGAGGCCCCTGTATTTTTGGAACGTATACAAAGGGACATTTTGAACCTATTCACCCACCTAGTGGGTCATTTAGATATTTTATGGTCTTAAAAGATGCATCTTCTAGATGGTCTCATGTGTGCCTATTGTCATCTCGCAACCTTGTGTTTGCAAAATTAATGACGCAAATAATTCAATTATGGGCACAATTTCCCGATAATCCAATTAAGTTTATTAGACTTGATAATGCTACTGAGTTTTCTTTCCAAGTATTTAATGATTATTGCTTATCAATTGGGATAAAAGTGGAACATCCCGTAGCACATGTTCACACTCAAAATGGCCTTACGGAGTCTTTAATTAAACGTCTGCAATTGATAGCAAGACTGTTACTCATGAAAATGAGATTGCCCACTTCTGTTTGGGGTTATGCCATTTTGCATACAACAATGCTAGTTCGTCTTAGACCAATAAATTATCATAAATATTCCCCGTTGAAATTAATTTTGGGTTATGAACCTAATATATCCCATTTAAAATTTTTTGGATGCACAGTATATGTGCCTGTTGCCCCGCCATATCATAAAAATTGCATGGGGCACCCTCTTTGGTCGCCCCCATTTAACCTATACCCATTTTTTTAAATTTTTTTAATTTGTACCCACTTTTAAACAACTTCAGTCTCCTTTCTCCTCCTCCTTCTCCCAGTGATCTCCATATCTCTCAGAAACTTAACATTGATGTAACAATATAATGGCTCGATTTAAGAGTTGTTTCTTCCAACCACCATTTCTTCCTCATCTTGCTGTTAGTCCTTTTGCTGCTTCTTCTGCTAAGGCACAAAAAGAATCTTCCCTTTTTTATTCCATTTACAGCTTTGTAGACAGTGACTCTACTTCTACTTTTGATCATTTAGCTGTTGTACTTGGTCTTCCCTCTGTACAACATTACACCAACGAAGGTGTTGAGTTCGATTTTGGTATTAGTTTCATGACGCCTGGAGCAAGAGTTATAAGTCCCTTTTGTTGAAACAATAGAAGGCTGAAGTTCGCCAGTTACAAACAAAAACTTCAGCTCTAGAGCTGAAGTTCGCTAGTTACAAATAAAACTTCAGCTCTAGAGTTGAAGTTCGACAGTGACAAAACAAAAACTTCAGCTCTAGAGCTGAAGTTAACCTATTACAAACAAAAACTTCAACTATAGAGCTGAAATTCGCCAGTTAAAAAAAAAAAAACTTCAGCAATTACAAACAAAAACTTCATCAAATAGAGAAAAAAACTTCCGCTACTATGCTTAAGTTCAACAATTACAAACAAAAACATCAGCATACTTGGTTCAACACACTTGCTACTTCAGTTTCGTTTGCTAGAATGTTGAAGTTTTGCGTGATTGCCTTTTCTACTTTAGCCCCATATGCTGAAGTTACTGCAAAAAGTGGGTACGCTTGAAATTTTTTTTTTACAAAGTGAACGCAAGTTAAAACGTGACCAAAAAAGCGGGTATAGACGCAAATGCCCCCGCCATATCGCACCAAAATGGGTCCCCAAAGAAGGTTAGGAATATATGTTGGATTTGAAACGCCCTACATTATTTTCTATCTTGAAATATAAACGAGAGATTTATTCACTGCTCGATTTGTAGACTGTCGATTCCATAAGACACTCTTCCCAAAATTAGGGGGAGAAAATGGTGAAACTAAACAGGAAATTTTGTGAAAAAATCCATCATTATCTCATCTTGATCCATGTGCCTCTATTTGTGAAAAAGTGGTGCAAAAGATTATTCATTTGCAGAGAATAGCAAATCAAATGCCAGACACATTTACGGATCTAAAAAGAATAACAAAATCATATATCCCTGCAGAAAATGTTCCAATCCGTATTGATGTCCCTATTGGATAATCTTCTAGTGTCATAGCTAATAAGTCAAAAACCCGCCTAAAACGTGGAAGACCAATAAGTGTAAGGATCGAAATCCTAGAAAAAGGAAAATGAATGATCAAAATGACACTAAGAAAGAGTCTCACGAAGAAATCCACGATTTAATGAATTTTGAGATTCATGAGGAAACCACTGAGCCCGAGACTCAAGAAAATTAGGAACTATCAATAAATCTAATCGATATTGAGACAAATTTGAATCGATTTGGGATATAGTGGTGGATTATGTCTTTGCATATAATGTTACATCTAGCATTATGCAAGATATTAATGATCTTGAACATCAATCTGTTGGAAAATGTTGACAAAGACGTGATTGGCCAAAACGGCAAGAAGCAATCCAATCAGAGTTGAATTCACTTGCAAAACATGATATTTTTGGGCATGTAGTCCAAACACCTAATGGTGTTAATCCCGTTGGATATAAATGGGTCTTTGTACGCAAGAGGATTGGGAAAATTGAGGTATAAACATATAAGGCACACCTCGTTGTGCAAGGATTTTCACAAAGGCCTAGTGTTGATTATGAAGAGACATATTCACCCGTTATGTGTCACGACCTCGGTTCGCCCTCCGTGAATCATCGTGACGGCACCTAGTCTCTGTGACTAGGTAAGCCTAACTTACGAAAGGTAAACCAAATTGCATAAATAAAACTATTTAAGACATAATTAGAGAAATAAAACAGTATTTAAAAGGTGCCGCTCGGCATACACACTATTTAACTCTCAAACCAATATATACTTTCAAGACCCGAAAACTCATGAATCATAAGCTAAGGATAAGTATAAAGTGCTCTAACTCAAGAATATCCTAAAGCAAAAGAAATACAGAAGGGCTATAACAAAAAAGAGAATAGAGAGAATCCTCGGTCTGCGGATGCGGCAGATACACCTCGAAGTCTCCGAAGGGTTGCCTCACCTCAAGGATGGTAAGTCAGAATCAAGGTACCTGGATCTGCACAAGAAAAACATGCACAGAAAGGGCATGGGTACACCACGTCAGTACTCAGTAAGTTCCAAGCCTAACCTCGATCGGGTAGTGACGAGGAAGGTCAGGGCTCTACTGAGGTTAAATAAGTATAGAAATGACAGAATAAGATAAAAGTTCAATTTAGAATCGATAGTAAGAATCTAATACAGGATAATAAGGAATTTAATAACTGAAACAGAGATAAAGACAAAATACAAGGAAATACTATGCCTAACAAGGATGATAACCGGGGATCTCTTAGTATCCTTAATATATATGCCGGAGATCTCTTCATATCCCGAGGATCTCTTGCTATCCTCAATGTATGATAGTGATCTCTTGGTATCCCGAGGATATCTCGGTATCCTCAATATATGTTAGGGATATCTTGGTATCCTTAATGTATGATATGGATCTCTTGGTATCTTGAGAATCTCTCCATATCCTTAATATACATGCTGGGGGATCTCTCGGCATCCTGCACTTCAGCTCAAGTCGTAAATGCGTACAGGGGATCTCCTGGGATACTGTCCCGTAGTCCCAAAGTAAAACACACGACAATGGCACAAGGAATACTCAGATAAACTCAACTTCATAGCAAGGTAATATAGGCAATTCTAACCTAGCATGCATCATGTAATACAAATAAGGCAGTTAAAGTAAATAAAGCAATTAAGTCAATTAGACATGCTTCTATAAGCTAACAGCATGTTTAAAAGACCAAGTAGAATAGATAAAAGGGAAAACACAATTAAAGTTACTTAATAAAAACTAGATTTTCAACAATTAGCACAAGTATGCACTCGTCACCTTACCTACAAGGCATTTCAATTATCACTATACAAATCCTAATGGAAAAGTCCCCTGCACAAGGTTAGGTAAGCCACTTATCTCAAACTAGCTCAAAATCAACCCGAGACCACGTCTTTGCCATGACTACTCGACTCTAAATGGCCCAAATCTATTCAATTCAATTTAATAATGTAAATAACACTTCAAGTAACTGACTCAACAATTAAATTCTTAGCCAATACGTGAAATTAGGTAAAATGAACAAAACGCCCTTCGTGCCCACGTCTCGAAATCGGGTAAAATTTACACTATTAGAATCCTCATACTCTCACGAGTTTAACCATACGAAAATTTTCCAAATCCAATGTAAAATCCCCAATCAAAACTCAAATTTTCGGTCTAAGAAGTTTCCCCCAATTTATACAAATTCTGAAATTAAATGATTAATTCATTTTTAGGTTAATGGGTTACAAGCAAAAATGTGTTAAGAATCGTTACTCAATCGATATCTCTGAAAATTCCTCAAAACCTCGCTAAAATCCGAGCTCCCAAGCTTAAGCTTTGGTAAAAAGGGCCAAACCCTAGTCTTTGAAATTTTATATCTACCCAGGAAAATCCTTAATTGCGATTGCGGAAGCTTCCAGGCGATCGCGAAGAGAAACTTCGCTGGCTCCCAAATTTACACAATGGTAACGTGATAGTCCATACGCGAACGTGATGCTTCCACTGCTCAGCTCTATGCGATCGCGGTTGACCTCATGCAATCGCGAAGAGAAATCTTACCTGCCTCAACTGCTCACTTCTTCCTCTTCGCGAACATGGCTTAGCCCATGTGTCCGCGATTCAACTTCTGCCAATACTACGCATTTGCACTCCTCTTCCCATGATCGCATAGAAAAAAATCCAATCTTCCTCATCCAAGCCTTCATGATCGCAAGCCTCCTCACGTGATCGCGATGAAGATAAGTCTGCAACAAAAACCAGAAAAAATCTGATCCTTTTCCAAGTCAAAAAAATGCTCCGTTAAGCATCCGAAACATACCCGAAGCCCCCGGGACCTCAACCAAGCCCACCAACATATCCCATAACTTCATTAAGACTTGTCCCAATCTTCAGAACTTTTGAAACAACATCAAAATACCTATTTTTCATCAGATTCAAGCCTAAGAATTCCTCAAACTCTAAAAATACGCTTTCGATCAAAAGGTCTATCAAACCTCGTCCGAATTACTTGAAATTTTGCACACACGTCACATTCAACACTATAAAGCTTATCCAACTTTCGAAATTCCATTCCGACCCTTGTTTTAATATCTCACTATCGAACCGGAAGCTTTAAAAATTCAACTTTTGCCATTTCAAGCCTTAATTAGCTACGAACCTCCAAAATACAATCCGAACACATTCCTAAGCCCAAAATAACCCAACGGAGCTAACGGAGCTAACAGAACCATCAGATTTCTATTCCAAGGCTGTCTTCACACTGTTCTGACTACGGTCAACTTTCCAACACTTAAGCTCTCATTTAGGGACTAAGTGTCCCAAAACTCTTCGAAACTCAAAACCAAACATCTCGGCCGGGTTGTCACACTATGAATGCTATGACGTTATGTTATCTCATTAGTTTTGCTGTCCATGAAAAGCTTAAAATGCATTTAATGGATGTGGTTAACGCATACCTTTATGGCTCACTTGATAATGAGATATACATGAAAATTTCCGAGAAATTTAAAATGCCTAACACACATAATTCTAAGTCCAAGAAAATGTTTTCAATCATAATGCAAAGATCTTTGTATGGTCTAAAGCAATCAGGACGAATGTGGTATAATCTTCTTAGTGAGTATTTATTAAAGGAAGGCTATGTAAATGATGTCATTTGCCCATGTGTTTTCACAAAGAAAAGAACATCGGAATTGTCGATGCCCCCTTTTTCTCACGAAATCGCGTTTACGACATTTGGGAGGACAACTCGTTCCCTTTTAGGAATTGGGTTTTTGGAATTGAAGAGTCGCCACCTAATGATTAAAGTGCATTAGGACACTAAACGGGTTTGAGTTTGAAGAACTAGAGTTTGTGTAAGGGCTAGAAATTATCTCAAGGGGAAGGTATTAGGCACCCCTCAAGATCCACTAGTGTGGTTCCCAACCATGTTATAATTGTGACTTCACACACTCAAGTAAGCAATTAAGGGCTCACATAGAAGGGGTTTGCATATAATATTGCAGATAAGTTGAAATTGTGAGGAAAAGTAAAGCGGGCAGAAATTTATGAAAGATTTAAACAATTTCTAAAGAAAGCAGATAAAAAAAAACAAGTAGAGGGAAGGGGACTCCTAGGTTTACGATTGATATGGATCACGTCAATGCAATATCCAGTAATCACTCCTAAAAAGGGGCTACATGAGATATTATCGCATCGATCATCATCTCTATATTCTACCCTTCCCACCCCATAAAGGTTATTTAAAATGCGTGGGTTGGTCACGAATGCTTATTGTGTGTTATTACCCGTCCCATCCTATAAGTCCTGGGTGTATTTAGGACTACTATTCATACGAGGTAAGGACTAGGATGGACCCTTAGTTTTAAAGGATAAAATTCTAAGCGACATACAAAACAAATAGGACCGCACATAAGGGAACACACAAAGACAAATAAAGGCTCATAGATCCCTCCACAAGTGAACACGTAATTAGCACGTCTCAAACGCATTTAAAGTATCAAATATATGAGTAAAAAAATAGATAGCAGCAGTTCAGAGTTAGTTAAATATAAAAGAAAATCGTTATAGCACGATTTTGACAGTAATGTAGAGACTTGAAGATACAGTAACTTAACGAGATACGGGACAAGTATTCACAATAGCACGATTCTGGGCAGGGAATGGTAACCAAGTAGTTTTAAAACATAATAGAACAAGAATCAGAAAATCAGTGAAATTAAATAGATGCACAATTTCAAGACTGTTTCAAGATAGGAAGGGATTTTTAATAAAAGTGGAGTGAACTTCAGGGAGGCAAAGCAGAAATGGGAGCAACAGAGTTCAAAATATTAAAAGAGGTTGATTGGTCTTAAACCGGTAAAACATGATGAATCAATTCTTATTAGGCGCAAAGTTTTCCTAGGCGTCGTATGCATTGCCTAATTATCTGAAAGGGTGAACATGCATATCGATTTTTAGTTTTAAGAGGGATACACAAACAGTTAACCGTACTTGTATTATTAGTTTAAGCATGCTAATCAGGCATTTAACAATTGCAACTCAGACAAGTATAGAACCCTAAACAATAGGATGTCTAATGCACATAGGGGTACCTAAAACATGATTTCTAAATGCTAATGAGAATGCAGCATTAGCCTTATGATAGTTATTTGTTTGTTATTAACTGATCATGGTTACGAAATGAGCACAATAACAGGCTGAAAGTAAAGAACCTAGAGCAGGATCTCTAATGTATGGTATGTATGTCCTATACAGGTTATCTATTGCGCAGATAAGTAAATAAAGTCCTGTAAGCATGTTTTCTACCCGTTACTTAAACTAGGCATGCATAACCCCCCATATTCACTATTTAACCCCCAATCATTCATTTATAAATTATTACAAACCAATGATAGCTGAATTACAGTAAAAAAAAGTAAAAATAAGAAGTTATTCTATAGGGAGCCTTCAATAAGGCCAATTCCTCCAACCTCACTCCTTTCGAGTTTCACAGCCTTGACATGGTCAGGGTGCGGCAAAACTCCCTAGGGGCCCCAATGGGTCCCTGGCCAATACCAGCATCCAAACACTTACCAAAATGTTGGACAGGTGCAGTGTGGAATTACCATCCTTGTGTGTCAAAGTTCAGTGAGTACTCAGGGGGTACTCAAAGCAATGCTTACACGAAGGGGGTAGGACCTAATTTCTAAGATTAGTGTGAAGTGCAGGAAGGAAAGGAAAATTTATAGTTTAAAGAGTTCAAAAAAAAATTGGAGAGTTGCACACAAAATCAAAGAGATTTAAGGGACCTAGAAATGGTCGAATTTAGACATAATATTAACCATTAACAGAATATAGTCATAACAGGTAAGATTAGGAGCAAACAGTGGTCATGTCACGACCCAAAATCCACTAAGGGTCGTGGTGGCGCCGGACACCATTGTCAGGCAAACCAACAAAATAGTCTAGTAAATTCTCCTTTTAATTACCTTTGAAAATCTAGGATTTTTCCGTCCATTTTTCATAATTAAAACAATCTCTACTTCAATTCAAATTAAGTAATAACTATTAGTACACATCTTTTGAAAACCATCCCAGAACCGGTGTTACAAGTGCATGAGCATCTATTGATAAGGAAAATAAAATACAACCTCTGCCCAAAATACAGTGGACAGGGAATAAATCTAAAAAAATGCAGAAAGGAACTACACTAGCTGCGGGTCGCCTCTAACAATGCAGCTCACCTAGTCCCAAAATCAACCGCACTGCTACGCCCCATAGGCTACTAGAGTTACTTATACATGTGCAACAAAAATGCATAGAAGTGTAGTATGAGTACGTAAACAACGTGTACTTAATGAATATCCCGCCTAATCTCGAAGAAGTAGAGACAAGATGGTCAACTATGATACTTACTAGTAGTCCAATAATAATATACTAAATGTGCAAAGAAATCTGGGATTTTATATATAGCAGTTCTAACTCACAAAGAGAGAAAACTGGTAAACACCTTCAAAAAATAATAAAGGATTTTCAAGGTTTACTTTTCATTATTATATCAATTTATACCAAGCCATGAAAGGCAATATTCACATTTAAAATTCTCAGGAAAACAATATATATCAAGCGCAAATCATGCCGAGGCGACGGGCCGCTCCAATAGAAAAGAAATGTGCACTTGCCGAGGGTCGACGGCGCGCCTATAGATGCATCTATTTAATTTGCCGAGGCATTCGGCCCATTCGAAATTAACGCATAAAGATATTCAGTCAAGAAGCCAACATGGGGCAATTATGCAAGAAAGAACGAATTCGCTTTTAACAAATTAAGAAAATGAGGTATAGATCTTGTTGGAAATTATTTTACTATTTTGATGTGGTTTAAGCAATTCAGCAATCCATAAGATTACAAATATTCCAAGTATAGCATGCTTTTGGGTCCCAGACTACTCGGACAATAGCATAATAGTAGCTACGCACGGACGCTCGTCACCTCGTGCGTACGTAACCCCTACAAATAGGAGCACATAACCAATTAACTCATCTATGGGGACAGTTCCCTCTTACAAGGTTAGAAAGGAGACTCACCTAGCTCCGAAGATCCACAACGGCATTACACGCCCTTCCAAGACTCTAATTGATGCATCACGCTCCAAAACTAGCCAACGGTTACGCAAATCCATTAATATATGATCAATTATTCATTACAATCTAATTTATAGCCATTCCTAACTCCGATCAAAAAGTTGACCAAAACGCCCTCGGGCCCACGTGCCCGGAATCTGAAATTTTCCGAAGATAAAGATTACCCATGACCTTAGGAACTCAAATATATAATTTTTCACTAATTTCCATACCCAAAATCGTGGCTAAATTCCAAGAATAAAATTTTCTAGGTTTTCTCCCAAAACCCCACCTTTTCTACAATTTTCCAAGTCTAAATCCATAGATAAACCTTGTATTTAACCAAAGCTAGCATAAATTACTTACCTCATGACAAGTGACGAAAATGGCGCCTCAAAGCTGCTCCCTATCGACTCAAACGGAAGAAAAATGGGGTTGAAATAAACTCAACCCCGAATCTTAAAGACCTGACTGCACTAGGCAATTCCCCTTCTGCGGAATTATTTCTGCTTATGCGGTTAAAGCGCCGCTTCTGCGGCTCCTTCCCAAGCCGCCCAACTTCCGCTTCTGCGCTTCCTTTTCCGCAGGTGTAGTCCTGCATCTGCACCTCCCTGACCGCATCTGCGGTCCAAGATCCCCTCACCAAAATCCGCATCTGCGGTCTTCCTGAACGCTTCTGCGGCTCCGCACCTGCGGCCAAATCTTCGTAGGTGCGAAAATACCAGATATCAGCTGCCTCAGCTTTTTTTCAACTCCAAATTCGATCAGTATACCACCCGGAATCCACCCGAGGCTCCCGGGACCTCAAACAAACCTACCAACCAATCCCAAAACACGTTACAGACTTGCTCGAGGCCTCAAATCATATCAAACAACGCTAAAACCACGAATTTCACCCAATTAAAGCTTTATGAACTTTGAACTTTCCAACTTCTACTTTCGATGTTTAAACCTATCAAATCACGTCCGTTTGACCTCAAATTTTGCACACGAGTCATATTTGAAACTACAGACCTACTCCAACTTCCGAAATCGGATTCCGACCCTGATATCAAAAAGTCCACTTCCGGTTAGACTTCTCAAAAACATTCAAATTTCTATCTTTAGCCAAATTGCTTCAAAATGACCTACAGACCTCCGAATTCACTTCTGATCGCGCTCTTAACTCCAGAATCACCATACGGAGCTACTCCCAGTCTCGAAATTCCAAACGGACATCGATAGCATTGAAATGCACTTCAAACCAAACTTATGAAATTTCTTCCAGAATGCCAACTTCCACAATAGGCGCAAAATGCTCTCGGGTCATCCAAAACCCGATTCGGGCATACGCCCAAGTCCGAAATCATCATGCGAACCTGCTGGGACCTTCAGATCCCGATTCCGAGGTCGTTTACTCAAAATTCCAATCCTAGTTCATTCTTTCAACTTTAAGCTTCCGAAACAAGAATTCTCCTTCCAAATCATCTCTGGACTTCCCGAAATTCAATTTCGACCACACGTACAAGTCACAATACCTAAAATGAAGCTGCTCATGGCCTCAGACTGCTGAATGATGTGCTAGTGCCCAAAACGACCAGTCGGGTCATTATATTCTCTCCCACTTAAACATACGTTCGTCCTCGAACGTGCTGAGAACTACACTGGAGTGGTCTGAAATTGTTGTTTAACTTTTCATGCACCTTCCGATGCTACCACAACTTAGTTGAGCATATTAGCTCGATCAATTCCGAAGATATTCTCTTTTACTCACGTAGATATGCCTTAAGGTCCAATTCCAACATCCGGAACTCAATGCTAGGAATGTTTCCAACATGCTCTCATCATATCAATAACTACACGCTGTACCCAGACGTGACTGCATAACTTTGCTGAATTCACAACTTGCACCACTTTACTCATAGGATCACTGTAACTTCCTCTGATCAATAAATCGAAATTCCACGAATTTGAGGCTCCCATTGCACCTCATGACCTACATAGGTTTTGCTCTAATTCTTACAATAACACCACGACGGAAGAGATGTACCAAAATTCATAACCAACTGTCGAGTCAACAAATCATTAGGCCTGTACCCCTAACAAAACCTTAACTTCATACAGGAAAAAATAATGGCCTTATCTTCATAATATACTTCATATACTCATATTGCACCGATCCTAAATCCAAAAATCTCATCTCACCCAGTACGAACTGCTTAGGCAATAAGCCACCCCAGACATAATCAAAAGTCTCATATAATGCCACAATGTGCCAATGGGCCACCAATTAGAATGTGATACAAAAGGAAACGAACTCTAAAAAGGAGATCTAATTACCCCGCTCGCAAATCATACATGCGACGCGAGCAACATGCTAAACGGACACCCCGTTCGCAAATCATACATGCGACGGGGGCTCACAGCTAGAACGAGCTTCCCATTGTAACTTCCTCTGATCAATAAATCGAAAGAAGCACGGGCTTCTTCGCAAGAAGAACTTTTTTTGTCTTGGTTCCAATTTAATACTAAACAAGTCCGAACTAATTGAATACTTGTGTCAGAAATTCCTCGAATCGGTTTGCCAATTCCACGAATTTGAGGCTCCCATTGCACCTCATGACCTACATAGGTTTTGCTCTAATTCTTACAATAACACCACGACGGAAGAGATGTACCAAAATTCATAACCAACTATCGAGTCAACAAATCATTAGGTCTGTACCCCTAACAAAACCTTCACTTCATACAGGAAAAAATAATGGTCTTATCTTCATAATATACTTCATATACTCATATTGCACCGATCCTAAATCCAAAAATCCCATCTCACCCAGTACGAACAGCTTAGGCAATAAGCCACCCCAGACATAATCAAAAGTCTCATATAATGCCACAATGTGCCAATGGGCCACCAATTAGAATGTGATACAAAAGGAAACGAACTCTAAAAAGGAGATCTAATTACCCCGCTCGCAAATCATACATGCAACGCGAGCAACATGCTAAACGGACACCCCGTTCGCAAATCATACATACGACGTGGGCTCACAGCTAGAACGAGCTTCCCATTGTAACTTCCTCTAATCAATAAATCGAAATTCCACGAATTTGAGGCTCCATTTGCACCTCATGACCTACATAGGTTTTGCTCTAATTCTTACAATAACACCACGACGGAAGAGATGTACCAAAATTCATAACCAACTGTCGAGTCAACAAATCATTAGGTCTGTACCTCTAACAAAACCTTCACTTCATACAGGAAAAAATAATGGCCTTATCTTCATAATATACTTCATATACTCATATTTCACCGATCCTAAATCAAAAAATCTCGTCTCACCCTGTACGAACTGCTTAGGCAATAAGCCACCCCAGACATAATCAAAAGTCTCATATGATGCCACAATGTGACAATGGGCCACCAATTAGAATGTGATACAAAAGGAAACGAATTCTAAAAAGGAGATCTAATTACCCCGCTCGCAAATCATACATGCGATGCGAGCAACATGCTAAACGGACGCCCTGTTCGCAAATCATACATGCGACGGGGGCTCATAGCTAGAACGAGCTTCCCTCGAAAAATGGGAAACAGAACACCTAAAGGCAAATAGGGGAACTATACTGAACATCATACTGTTGCGGCGTGCAACCCAATCTAAATAACATACCCATGGCAGCGTGCCACCCGATCCACACATAGAACTCACAAAAGGAGATGTACGTAGAGCTAAATTTGCTTATTACAACAAAATACCAAATATCGGTCATAATCATGCTAAATGCCTAATAACATCCCGAGGGAACATATAGAGCCATAAGCTACAAAACCCCAGCACAACAGAGGTGCGAAATACAATCTGAATCTCAAGAGCCATCTTGCTCATAACACATCATTTCTAGCGGATCCTCAACACATAAATAATTTCTCAAGCCGTCTCACAACTCTCACGGCACAATGCATCACTACATGGTTTATCTGACAACGAAATAACACCCTGACTAATTCATAAGGAGCGCATTACTGAAATGAACACAATTGGCCATACATAGAGCCCAAATTCACATTTAAATCCATCCACCAACCTCAAGTCGATCCTGATCATATCAAACTAAGCCAATAACCTTTCAAAAGTCCATACTAATTTCCTTTTTCTCCTAACACACAAGGACAACCATCATAACTGGAGTACAGTCCACAACTCAGAATCCGAGTGCCCTCCAGGCATCCATTCTCAATTTAACGATATAATCACAATTCTTAATACTTGGTCTAGATCTTGAATCAATCTAGTGGCTACGTGCCACATTTATGCAATCTTCCTGTGGAACACACTCCCGCAATCTATCATAAAAATTAACTGGGTCTTACCTCCAACCCACCGACCGCACTAACGCTGAAAAGCGATCAACAATCATTAACCATGATACCAGCCCTCTTTACAAAACACCAATCTCAGGTGACACTGAAGACAATCCCAACTTACTTTAAACACCGAAACTCCTTTCCTGCTTATCCGAGCTTGTGACATCTTTGTCCACACCGAACTATAACTTTCATTCTCGTTTCAAATTTCATATTACTCGCTGCTCCCGACATGCCCATGAACAATGGGACATGATTCTTTATCATAATTCCAGAATTGTTAATAGATTAATACTTCATCACATCAAAGCTTTTCACTGAACTCACTTTAGGAGAATCACAGAAACACACAGGCGAATACTCATAATCGTAGAACATGCAAACACCTAAGTAGTGGTCTAAGCCACCATAGCCCTTTCGGAAACTGCTTCCACATAACAAGCCATAACAGTAGAATGCTTCAGAATAATATCAATTACGGCAGCTGACAAGCCTCGTACGCACCGCCACAGATCACTTGCATAACTTAATCACGCTGTAAAAGCTGATCTCTACTGCCAATATGCCAACTAAATTATGGCTAGCCAATATATCTTCTTCCAATTTATCCTTGATTGCCTTAGAAAAAATACCAACTCCATTCAATACATAGCATACTCCATCTGCACTTATTCCGAGTAACCTTGAATCACGAGACTATGCCGTCTCGAATCCCATAAATTATTCCGTACCTCCCAAATGCCACACTGCAAGCCAAAACATCACAGATCATTCTGCGCCTCTTCTCATAGGCTGCTAACAAGCTTGATTCTTTTACCCGTAATTATACCCTCGAAATCATTAGGCATCACACCTCATCTCGTATATTTACCATGACCGTTGTTGAGAGCCACCCGCTCTGACTTGGCCCCGAATATAATCAACTCCATGAGTCTCCCATTGCACGAGTACCCCCTTGGCAAAGAACCCGGCGAATCACTTCCCTTGGAACCCGCATCTGCACAAAGCAAACTCCTGAATCTTTCCCCCAAGTCTGAGAATGATACAATAAGGCCAATGATAGCCCAACTTTAATAATTCCTTTGCCCAGATTACCACTTACGATTTTTCCCCGTAGGTGAAATAGCCCAACAATATGCTAATAACCTGAAACCTCGCGAGCAGTTAACTTTGCAACCCCATCATAAGAGGTAGGACTCTCCCACTTAGCTTGAATCGATTATTTCACAACTCTGGAATTCACCAAGATTCCCTAGCTTCCATCGGTATAGCCTTGCACGATTAACCACATAAATTCTCGGATTCTTTCTTCAAAACCCCATTCTTTTATACTCTGATTCGCCCACTACATTTGCACGACCGATCTATTTGCTACATAACCGATAAAATTCTTCGCAGAAGCCTCGCCAACCACGCGACTGCTAACCTGCGCACTTGGGTAACCCGCCTATAGAAGGCTCTCCCCGACATCTTCCCACATTGCTGCACAGGGTATAATTACTACGACATCAATGACCCTCCCCGAGTCCGAGCTCACTCTCCAATTGCACAGGTCCATTTGCCCCTCGTGGACATCATTTAAATGTGCGACAACATCCTTCCAATTCGAATTTACACTGCATCCTTCTTCATTTAAGCGGCTCCTTTTCGTTATACTAAATCTCCACCCGCACAAGAATCCCTACTTAAAATTATGCCCGTAGACCCCAATAACCAAGCACCAGTATTCTCATATCGTTCCAAACTCTCCTTAAGGTGCATAGTCATCTTATTACAAAGCCCTATACAACTCCACCACTCTCCCACTTTGGGCAATCTCACTCCTTTAATCAACAGCTCGACCTACGCTTCTTATACCTGGCCCTTTAGAAGTTCAAAACTCCGCCTCACACTTCCCACATGTTTTCTCATCTTTTGCTGCTCCGTTTTCGCCTTAATAAAAGTATCTTCCTGGAACTTGAATCCACAATTTGTTACTAACTTTAAACTTTTTTGAAGGTCATCTTTCTTGAAGTGTCAACATTTGAAATACTGATTCAATCCTAAACCACCGCACCATGCGATATCTGACAGTCGTACCTCCAATACTATCTCACAATATCCTACCATAAAGGCGAATTGTAGCAGATTATAACATCAAAAAACTTAGTACGTCCAATTAGGGCAACAACACCCCAATATAGAGGAGAACTCCACCACGCTTGCAATTACCAAGTCTCAATAGTTCCACCAGCCCATATCTGACCATCCTTAGTCCAACTGCCTTTCCCTTGTCGGGATTTAAATACTGACCCCCTTGATTACACACTCAGTAAACCTCCTTTCAAGTCACTCACTGCCCCAACACGTGGGCAAACATCCTACCATCACACCAATACTGCAAAATAATTGCTCATAAGCATTGCGGCAACCTGTGCCTAGCCTCAAAGCATTTAGAAGTTCTGTTACTGATCTGAACACTAGAATATCCTTCCATAAGGCGACTATAATAGTCCAATAAACTATATCGGGAGAATCATCCCGCACCACATTTGTAGTGCCATTACAATCCTTCAATTTTTGATTTATAACAAGCGCTCATGTAAGATCTAGTAGGAAGAAATCAAATGCATAAGCCTCAAAGGAATTGGACCGCACGATAAGGAAATCAAGAAGGAAAGTACACCTAACAGCCCTGTAGCCTCCTGAGGATAAGTACAGACGTCTCCGTACCGATTCGCGAGACTCTACTAGACTTGCTCAAGACTCGTGAGACCGACGAAAAACTAATGCTCTGATACCATATTGTCACGATCCAAAATCCACTAAGGGTCGTGGTGGCACCGGACACCTTTGTCAGGCAAGCCAACTAAATAATCAATTAAATTCACCTTTTAATTACCTTTGAAAATCTAGGATTTTTCCTTCTATTTTTCATAATTAAAACAATCTCTACTTCAATTCAAACTAAGTAATAACTATTAGTACACATCTTTCAAAAACCATCCCAGAACCCGGTGTCACAAGTGCATGGGCATCTATTGAGAAGGAAAATAAAATACAACCTATGTCCGAAATACAGTGGATAGGGAATAAATATAAAAAAATGCTGAAAGGAACTACACTAGCTGCGGGTCTCCTCGAACAATGCAGCTCACCTAGTCCAAGAAACATCCGCGCTGCTATGCCCCGTAGGCCACTAGAGTTACTTATACCTGTGCAACAAAAATGCACAGAAGTGTAGTATGAGTACGTAAACAATGTGTACTCAATGAGTATACCGCCTAATCTCGAAGAAGTAGAGACGAGATGGTCAACTTTGCCACTTACTAGTGGTCCAATAATAATATACTAAATGTGCGAGGAAATCAGGGATTTTATATAGAGCAGTTCTAACTCACAAAGCGAGAAAATAGGTAAACACCTTCAACAAGTACTAAAGGATTTTCAAGGTTTACTTTTCATTATTTTATCAATTTATACCAAGCCATGAAAGGCAATATCAACATTTAAAATTCTCAGGAAAACAATATATATCATCTGCAAGTCATGCCGAGGCGACGACCCGCTCCAACAGAAAAGAAATGTGCACTTGCCGAGGGTCGACGATGCGCCTATAGATGCATCTATTTAATCTGCCGAGGCGTTCGGCCCGTACCAAAATAAACGCATAAAGACATTCAGTCAAGAAGCCAACATGGGGCAATTATTCAACGAAGAACGAATTCGCTTTTAACAAATTCAAAAAATGAGGTTTAGATCTTGTTGGAAATTCATTTGCTGTTTTGATGTGGTTTAAGCAATTTAACTGTCCATAAGATTAAAAATATTCCAAATGTAGCATACTTTTGGGTCGTATACTACCCGGACAATAGCATAATAGTAGCTACGCACAGACTCGCGTCACCTCGTGCGTACGTAACCCCCACAAATAGGAGCACATAACCAATTAACTCACCTATGGGAACAATTCCCTCTTACAAGTTTAGATAGGAGACTCACCTAGCTCAGAAGATCCACACCGGCATTACACGCCCTTCCGAAGACTCTAATTGATGCACCACGCTCCAAAACTAGCCAACGGTTATACAAATCCATTAATATATGCTCAATTATTAATTACAATCTAATTTATAACCATTCCATACTCCGATCGAAAAGTTAACCAAAATGCCCTCGGGCCCAAGTGCCCGGAATCTGAAATTTTTCAAAGATTAAGATTACCCATGACCTTAGGAACTCAAATATATGATTTTCACTAATTTCCATACCCAAAATCGTGGCTAAATTCCAAGAATATAATTTCTAGGTTTTCCCCCAAAACCCCACTTTTTCTACAATTTTCCAAGTTTAAATCCATAGATAAACCTTGTATTTAACCAAAGCTAGCATAAATTACTTACCTCATGACAAGTGACGAAAATGGCGCCTCAAAGCTGCTCCCCATCGACTCAAATGGAAGAAAAATGGGGTTGAAATGAACTCAACCCCAAATTTTAAAGACCTTACTGCTCCAGGCAATTCCGCTTCTGCGGAATTATTTTTGCTTATGCGGTTAAAACGCTGCTTCTGCGACTCCTTCCCAAGCCGCCTAGCTTCCTCTTCTGTGCTTCCTTTTCCGTAGGTGCGGTCCCGCATCTGCGGTTCCCTGACCGCATCTACGGTCCCATATCCCCTCACCAAAATCTGCATTTGTAGTCTTCCTGGCTGCTTCTGCGGCACCGCACCTGCGGCCAAATCTTCCCAGGTGCGAAAATACTAGATATCAGCTGCCTCAGCTTTTCTTCAACTCCAAATCCATTAACCACCCGGAATCCACTCGAGACCCCCGGGACCTCAACCAAACCTACCAACCAATCCAAAAATACCTTACGGACTTGCTCGAGGCCTCAAATCATATCAAAGAATGCTAAAACCATGAATTTCACCCCAATTCAAGCTTTATGAACTTTGAACTTTCCAACTTCTACTTCCGATGTTTAAACCTATCAAATCATGTCTGTTTGACCTAAAATTTTGCACACAAGTCATATTATACATTACAGACCTACTCCAACTTCCAAAATCGGATTCCAACCCCGATATCAAAAAGTCCACTTCCGGTCAAACTTCTCAAAACCTTCAAATTTCTATCTTTAGCCAAATGGCTTCAAAATGAACTACGAACCTCCGAATTCACTTTCGATCGCGCTACCAACTCCAGAATCACCATACGGAGCTACTCCCAGTCTCGGAATTCCAAACGGACATCGATAACATTGAAATGCACTTCAAACCAAACTTATGAAATTTCTTCCAGAATGCCAACTTCTATAATAGGCACCAAAACGGTCCCGGGTCATCCAAAACACTATCCGGGTATACGTCCAAGTCCAAAATCATTATGCGAACATACTGGGACCTTCCAATCCTGATTCTGTGGTCGTTCACTCAAAATTCCAATCCTAATTCTTTCAACTTTAAGCTTCCTTTAACAAGAATTCTCCTTCCAAATCAACTCTGGACTTTCCGAAATTCAATTTCGACCACACATACAAGTCACAATACCTGAAACAAAGCTGCTCATGGTCTCAGACTGCTGAATGATGTGCTAGTTCCCAAAACGACCGGTCGGGTCATTACAGGTCATGAGAATACAAGTATCAACATGCAACCGGGGAGTCAATTACATGTTGTCGACCAGAAGGCTGAATTTGGACTACAATTGGGTTAAGTGTGACCATTGGTTTGTTTGGCTCGTCACCTTCAGCGATTATTCCGATTGACCCTTTGGGGTCCCAATACTCTTCTAGCTCGATCATGTGAACGTCTCTGCCTTTGTGGTCAGGCATAGGGTTGCACGAACATTCGGAGCAAGCTCCTTTTCCACAATGATCTTGTTGTCAATCAAAGACTGAATTGTATCCTTCAGGGAGCGGCACTCGTCAATGGTATGCCCCTTCATGCCGGAATGGTATGCACATGTTTTGTTTGGGTTGATCCAATGGGAAGGATTTTCTAGAGTTATGGCAGGGATAGGGGGGACGTAACTAGCAGCTTTAAGCCTTTCATACAGCTGGTCGATAGGTTCAGCAATTGCACTATATTTTTTGGGAGGTCTGCGGTTGAAGTTTTGTCGGGGTCTAGTGAAATTTTGGCGAGGTGGTTGATAGTGAGCTTGTTAGGTATTTTAGGCTTGGTAGACGTGTGCGAGTTAGGAATATTTGGGTGATGTGGGTTGGTATGCGGGAGGTGGAGATTATTGGTAAGTAGGTGGTGGAGCTTGGTAATTTCGGGTAGGCTGATATGCAAGCGGAGGTATTGGGTAGGTTTGGTATTTGATTGGGGATTTTGTCCTCTGTGAAACAATCACGGAACCAACATCCCTTTTCTTGGATGTGCCACCAGACTGTAGAGCCTTGTTGGTA
The DNA here is from genome assembly GCA_026770625.1 of Nicotiana glauca. Lineage (NCBI taxonomy): Eukaryota > Viridiplantae > Streptophyta > Magnoliopsida > Solanales > Solanaceae > Nicotiana > Nicotiana glauca. Next base: position 43,572 of record MU675823.1, read on the forward strand.
GCCTGTAATGCTTCAAAGTTAGTGACCATACCATTTTTGATACCTTCCTCGATCCTCTCCTCTAGTTTGATGATATCGGAAAATTTCTAGCCTTCTATCAACATCAACCTCTTATAGTACTCTATGTCTTGAGCCCAAACAAAAAACCTGTTCATTTGTTCTTCTTCTAAGGCTGGCCTGACCTTAGCGGCTTCTGATCTCCAACGAGTAGCATACTCGCAGAATGTCTCCGTGGATTTTTTCTTTGAATTCTGGATGTAGAACACATCTGGTGCATTCTCTATGTTGAATCTGAATCTGTCCATGAAATCAAATGCCATGTTTACCCTATTCGTCCACTTCTTCGGTTCTTGATTAATGTACCAAGATAGAGAATCCCCTTTCAGGCTTCTCATAAAGAGCTTCATGCGAATCTTTTCATTCTTTTCTACTCCGACCAGTTTGTCACAGTAGGTCCTTAGATGAACTCCGGGATCCCCGGTGCCATCGAACATCTCAAACTTGAGAGGTTTGTAAACATCCGGCAGTTCGACATCTGGTTGAAAGCAAAGGTCTTCGTAATTCAGCCCATCAATCCCCTTGCTTCCTTTGACACCCTGCAATCTGCTAGTTAGTTTCTTGAGTTCTGTAGCTAGATTCTTAATAAGAGAGTCTTTGTCATGAGGCTCAGGTGTGCTTGAAATAGGTTGAATAGGATGCGACACAGTTTCCACATAAATGGGGTTATTGTGATGAGGGTAAGAATGGTTATTTGTGGAGTTTAGTGGTTTAGGGATAAGCAATGGGGTGTTACTTGAAGTGTGGCATGTGTTGCAGTGGTGACATGGAGCTGGTTGTTTATGTAGTTTCGGGATGTTTGGAGGAGGTGTGGGGTTTTGAGTGTTGGGAAAGTTGACATCTGGGGTAGTGAGGGAAAATGACAAGCTTGCCAAATTCCGAATCTAGTCTAGTTCTTCTTGAAATTTCAATAACTTTCGTTCAAGCTGGGAGGCATTTTCCTTGGAAACCTAAAAACCCCGAGATGTTTCTACCCTTTCAACCAAACTCTCATTCATGATGTTGCTCAAATTTTTCATTTTTCCCTTGTTCTTATTTCTGATATGACTCGGAAGAAGAGGAGGTGGAGGACCCCTGGATCTTATGGAGTAGGATGACAATGCCTGAATGAACGAACTAACCTTTGGGGAAGGGGAATAAAACAAAAAGTAAAAATAAAAAGGTAACAAGTTAGTATGGATTATGAGGAGAAAAACATTGCGATATTTAAACACATAGTGCAAGAATATAAATCGTGTCCTAATTTGGGAGCCTCATTGTGCCCGAGATAGGACTAGAGACAAGTTGATTTGGAGATCTTAGAATGCTAAATGCCTCCTTTTATTGATAAAAATAAAATGAATCCCAAAACGAAAATAAAATGTCACTAATGGCCATTGGCCTTATCACATTAAGGCAAAGGAAAGACTCCTAACTACTTGGTCTCAGAAGGACCTTCCCCAGGTTTAATGTTCTTGTTGATCAAATCCTCCAGTTCGTGTAGATTCTCCAGTAGAAATGCTTTTGCCATGTTCTCTCCTTTGTTTCCCTTGGCATTCTGGCAGTCGGTGACTCTCTTTCTCACTTTTATTTGCAATTCCAGTAGACTGTATTCCAGATACTCCAGCGTTTCGCTAGCCTTGGTGACCCTCGCTTTCCATTCATTGATTTGGTCACTTGATGGAAGATTCCTCCACAAGGTCAGCAAGAGTGAGGGTATATTGATCATACCGAAGTCGGGGACCTTATTCTCCATTTTCTGCAAAACAAAAGGGTTAAGAACATACCCCCGCCGGACTCAACTATTTAAACCTATAATTAGCATTGAGGCATTTAGTTCTCCAAATAAATGCACAGAACGTGGTGGTATCCGTTTGGCTTTCAAGGAAACCCGGTGGTCTTTGGACAAGGCTATCTTGAAGAGTCGTTATGCGGACAACATAACTGACTTGGCTAGGCTTGACAGTGATGCACGCACAGTTTAAATAGAGTAAGGTTTCTATGCGGTGTTAGACCGGTACCCTTGAGCGGACAACTCAAGAGGGAAAGGCATGGAACCATCGACCGCATCGCTGATCGACTGGTTTTACCGCAAATGTGCATTTACCAAATTTAGGGGGTGATAATATTGGAAGGGCACAACCACTCATTATAAGTGTTTCTATGGCATTTTGTTTGGCATAAGTGGAATATGATGTAGAAGATGAAATGTGCAAGAATGAAATAAGTTTTCACGCATTTGCACGTTTACAAAATAATGATTACAATAATTTCTCATAATTACAATAGTATTGAAGGAAAGCGGTAAAAGCATTAAAGAAAATAAAACAAAGAGCCAAGTCAGTTTCGAAGTAGAAGAGAGATAAAGACATTAAATAAAAGCAATAAAGAAGCAATAAAGTCACAAACAACATGAAGTGGCAAAAGCCTAAAGAATATCCCCAGCAGAGTCGCCATGCTTTCGATGCCCCCTTTTTTCTCGCAAAATCGTGTTTACGACATTGGGGGGACAACTCGTTCCCTTTTGGGAATTGGGTTTTTGGAATTGAAGAATCGCCACCTAATGATTAACGTGCATTAGGACAGTAAAAGGGTTTGAGTTTGAAGAACCAGAGTTTAAGTAAGGGCTAGAAATTATCTCGAGGGGAAGGTGTTAGGCACCCCTCAAGATCCACTAGTGTGGTTCCCGGGCATATTATAATTGTGACTTCACATAATCAAGTAAGCAATTAAGGGCTCAAATAGAAGGGGTTTGCATATAATATTGCAGATAAGTTGAAACTGTGAGGAAAAGTAAAGAGGGCAGAAATTTATGAAAGATTTAAACGATTTCTAAAGAAAGCAGATAAAAAAAACAAGTAGAGGGAAGGGGGTGGTAGGTTTACGATTGATATGGATCACATCAATGCAATATCTAGTGATCACTCCTTAGAAGAGGGGCTATATGAGATATTAGCGCATCGGTTATCATCTCCATATTCTACCCTTCCCACCCCGTAAAGGTTATCTAAAACGCGTGGGTTGGTCACGAATGCTTATTTCGTGCTATTACCCGTCCCATCCTATAAGTCCTGGGTTGTATTTAGGACTACTATTCCTACGAGTTAAGGACTAGGCTGAACCCTTAGGTTTAAAGGATAAAATGCTAAGCGACATATATAACAAATAGGACCGCACATAAGGGAACACACAGAGACAAATAAAGGCTCACAGATCCCTCCACAAGTGAAAACGTAATTAGCACGTCTCAAACGCCTTTAATGTCTCAAAGATGGGAGTAAAGAAAATAAATAGCAGCAGTTCAGAGTTACTAATAGATAAAAGACAATCGTTAAACCACGGTTTTGACAGTAATGTAGAGACTTTAAGATACAATAGCTTAACGAGATGCGGGACAAGTATTCACAATAGCATGATTCTGGGCAAGGAATAGTAACCCAGTAGTTTGAAAACATAATAGAACAAGAACCAGAAAATCAGTGAGAGTAAATAGATGCACAATTTCAAGATTGTTTGAAGATAGGAAGGGAGTTTTAATAAAAGCGGACTGAACTTCAGAGAGGCAAAGCAGGAATCGGAGCAGCAGAGCTCAAACTAAAGCAGAAATGGGAGCAGCAAAGTTCAAAATATTAAACGAGGTTGATTGGTCTTAAACCGGTAAAACATGATGAATCAATTCTTATTAGGCCTAAAGTTTTCCTAGGCGTCGTATGCATTGCCTAATTATTTGAAAGGGTGAACATACGTATTGATTTTCAGTTTTAAGAGGGATACACAAACAGTTAATTGTACTTGTATTATTAGATTAAGCATGCTAATCAGGCGTTTAACAGTTGCAACTCAGACAAGTATAGAACCCTAAACAACAGGATGTCTAATGCACACAAGAGTACCTAAAACATGATTTGTAAATGCTAACAAGAATGCAGCAGCAGCCTTATGATAGTTATTTGTTTGTCATTAACTGATCATGGTTACGAAATGAGCACAATAATAGGCTGAAAGTAGAGAACCTAGAGCAGGATCTCTAATGTATGAGATGCATGTCCTATACAAGTTATCTATTACGCAGATAAGTAAATAAAGTCCAATAAGCATGTTTTCTACCCGTTACTTAAACTAGGCATGCATAAACCCCCATATTCACTATTTAACCCCCAATCATTTTTACAAATTATTACAAACCAATGATAGCTGAATTACACTAATCAAAGTAAAAATAAGAAGTTATTCTATAGGGAGCCTTCAATCAGGCCCATTCCTCCAACCTCACTCCTTTCGAGATTCACAGCCTTGACATGGTCAGGGTGCGGCAAAGCTCCCTAGGGCCCCCATTGGGTCCCTGTTGAATACCAGCACCCAAACACTTACCAAAATGTTGGACAGGTGCAGTGTGGAATTGCCAACCTTGTGTGTCAAAGTTCAGTGAGTACTCAGGGGTACTCAAAGCAATGCTTACAGGAAAGGGGTAGAACCCAATTTCTAAGAGTAGTGTGAAGTGCAGGAAAGAGAGGAAAATTTGTAGTTTAAAGGGTTCAAAAGAAAATTGGAGAGTTGCACACAAAATCAAAGAGATTTAAGGGACCTAGAAATGCTCAAATTTAGAAATAATAGTAAGCATTAATATAATATAGACATAACAGGTAAGATTAGGAGAAAACAGTGGTCATGAGCATGCAAGTATCAACAGGCAACCAAGGAGTCAATTACATGTTGCACAGTAGAAGCATAAGAAGAATACAATTAGGAATATAACACATTGAAGTAGTAATAAACACATTGGGTTGGAACTTTGAAATTAATTAGGACATACCAACAATATGAGAGCATAACATAATGCAAGAGCCAAATATGAGCACAATATTAGCCTTGGCTTTCCAGCCGGCTAATAATAGTCAGGAGTAGGGAACAACAATAGAGCAAGAGAGGAAAAGAGAGAAATAGCACAAGAGAGAGCAATGTGTATTGCTGCGTGTGTTTGTGATATGCAATGTATCAGTGTCTAATGCACAAGAGAACGGGGGGTACTTATAGTGCTGAAGATGAGTAAACAAACAAGGTAGCAATCAGTAATTAAGGAACTGGATATCAATCATAATCAAATCAGCATAACAACCCACCTTTAATTACGGAATTAAAGTCAAACGGTCATAAGCAGTTATTTAAAAGGAAAGAAATCATCGTATGATCACATAAGGAAACAGGATAGCATAAGGTATACAATAAAGACTAGGTACATGATACTTAATTAGGAAAATATGTCAGATAAATCAATCAATCATATTTGTGCACATATGTAGGGTAGAATAGTACTTTAATTCTAGAAAATAGTTCTTAAAATAATGAACGAGATTGAAATTAAGGGAGCAATTCGGAATCAATACCAAACTATAAGGAGAAAATATGGAATCACAATTTTTAAGGCAAGTATCACAGTCTTAAAGAGAACTTGTAAGAATCGATATTAAATCACCATGTAAATAATCAATAGGACGAATGATACTTAGCCCATGTTGAACAATATCAGAGAAACCCTAAGTGGAGAACACAAAACAGTAGGGGAATGAAACAGTAGCAACAAAATTAAAGCAAAGAGCACGGAACTCAGAGAAGAATCCAGAAAAACACACATGAAAATAATACAAATATAAACCCTAAATCTAGGGTTTCATTAGAATTAAGCAAAAAGATTTATAAATCGTACTGAGAATCATAGATTAGTCCTCAAAATTGGAAGATAAAGTACTTTCGAAAAGGGGTTAAGAAAGACTAGTTTCAAAAGGGAACAAAAACGTTTAAAACTTGAATAATCGTAAAGATCGGGTAGAGAATAGTGCAAAAGATAAAGGTATGAGTTGAAAATTGTTAAACAATACAGAGATTTATGAGGTTTGGGTCAAGATTAGGGTTTTATAAGAAACCAGAGAGAGAAGTAAGAGTAACCTGGCTGTGTTTACAGCACAATCGAACCAAAACCCATCGGAGAAAGCCCGGAAACAAACCCAAGCAAAGCTTCAGTGACTGTCTTGCATGGTGAAGACTCATGGGGTCTCATAGACGAAGCGAGCTGATGAGATAAGGCTTCAAGGCAGCTGGTGGTCTAAAGAGGCGAGACTGGAGGTGGCCGGAGAGATAGTGAAGGCCATCGGAGAAAAAGAATCAGAAGGTTCTAGAGAGAAGGAGGAGAGGAAGAGACGGATAAAATGAAAGAGCTGGTCTTGAAAAGTGAGGGGTCACGGGGTAGGTGAGAGTTTAATTATGGAGAAGGGATCTGGGCCGTTGATCTTATTTCATCAATGACTCAGGTTAGTTCGGAACTAGGCCGAGTTAATTTAGAGATTGGGCTAGGGTGGATTTGGTTGGGTCTTGGGTTAATTGGGTTTAATTAAATCTGATGGTGTGGGGGTTAAATTGAGGTTAAAATTGAAATAATAATGGGCTATGTGTTAAATAGCCAATTTCCCCCTTTTATTTTATATAAAAGAGTTAAAATAATTTTAAAAACAAATTAAAAGTACTGAACTAATTAATAATATACAAAATATTAATCTAAAAATACTGAAAATGATTTTATAATTGTAAAATGCTATTAATCGTAAAATAGGCTACAATTGCAATTATATGCAATTTAGCTTTTACAAATACCAAATAAATTTGTAAAAAATATTAAAAAAAATAAACTTAATTAAATTTTTGGTGTAAATATGAGAATGAAAATAAATTATTCACAAAAACGATAATTTTGAGAACAATTACTGGATTTTTTAGTGCTAACATAGACAATAAATTGATTTTAAAAATCTTAAAAATTAGGAAAAAATACCAAAACTCTTGGGCATGCTTATATATGCATACACATGCTATTTTGAAATTATTTTGAGTATAAAAAATATATAGGGAAAAATTGGGTATCAACAACTGCCCATCTTTACCCGAGAAGGATGAAAGAGTTGTCAGGTAAAGATATGATGGCCAATTTTGATCGAAAGAAATGATTTGAAAAGTTTTAATCGAGATCTGGTTCCTGAGTTGCCTACATATACCTGGTCTTATAAGAATCAGGCCATATGTAGTTCATGATCCATTGACGGAATATGCCGGTGGAGATTTTGAAAATAACGGACGCGATGTTTAGGTTGAGAAAGGTGGTTGAAGTCTGATAGGCTGCGGGAACTGGAGCGGGATTGCTCCTGCTGAGATGGATGTTGATAGCCGGTGTACCTGCGAATGAATAATACCAACATATATTGTGCATAAGTTTAAATGTGATGCAAGTTCCCATGGAACCATAAATGTTGTCTTTGGACGGTTAGAATGATGTCCTCAGACCATGACGTCCTGGGCCATGAAGCATATAATAAAGGATTCGCAGGCTATGAAATGATGTTCTCGGGCTATAAGGATGATGCCTCCGAACCATGTTGCCTTTGACTAATGATATGCAAAAGATAAAAGTGGGGTCCTCAGGCCATGGCATGGTGTTCTTGGGCTATGAAATGGTGCCTCCGAACAATGATGCCTTCGGACAGATTAACGATCTTTCAGCCCATGAAATACAAAAGGTGGCGATCTTTCAGCCTATGAGTTACAGAGAGTGGCGATCTTTCAGCCAATACAAGATGTAAATGAAGGTGGCGATCTTTCAGCCGATGAAGGATTTAAATAAAGGTGGTGATATTTCAGCCATGTAAAAAAATAAAGTTGGCGATATTTCAGCCGTGTAAGAAAAATAAAGTGGCGATATTTCAGTCATGCGGGATGGAGACAATGCATAGTCTCGGAAGGCAGAAAGGTAGTCTTATGCAAAATAGAGAAATGCATATGGAGGCAATGCTTAGTCTCGGAAGGCAGAAGGGTAACCTTATGCAATGCAGAGAAATGCAGATGGAGACAATGCTTAGTATAGGAAGGCAGAAAGGCAGCCTTTTGCAATGCAAGAAATGCAGATGGAGGCAATGCTTAGTCCCGGAAGGCAGAAAGGCAGCCTTTTGCAATGCAAGAAATGCAGATGGAGGCAATGCTTAGTCCCGGAAGGCAGAAAGGTAGCCTTAAGCAATGGAAGAAATGCAGATAGAGACAATGCTTAGTCTCAGAAGGTAGAAAGGTAGCCTTATGCAATGCAAGAAATGCAGATAGAGACAATGCTTAGTCTCGAAAGGCAGAAAGGTAGCCTTATGCAATGCAAGAAATGCAGATGGTAATAGAGTTTTCTTAGCTGATAGAAGATTACGATATTGTGACTGTTGGGGACATCGTGCTCGCTAGGGATACTATTGTGTGCGGATAGCAACTGTGAGTAACTACAACGGTTCTAAGAGTTGTATTCCTGAAAAATATGATTGTATAGTATATTCGATGATTTTGCAACTCAAGTGCTTGCATCTAAATAAAAATTGTGAGTTTTGTAAAGGGGAGGTTAGTTCGTATCCCTGCTGGCTTTTCTTGATCTACTCGGTGTCGTGTATTATTGGGGTAGCATCACAAAAAAAACAATTTTGATAGTAGTCATGCATGATTTAGTAATAGTGTATCGTAAATATATAAAAAATAGTTTCTTTTTGGATGAACTGACGACTGCGACGCGGTTCAAGACATTGCAACCTCACTCGCTTTGGAATTTTGAGGGTCCTCTTTAAAATTCTGCCCCAGTTTACTGGGTTGGTGCTTCTAACGGCTGCGTGTTGTTGAATGGCTGAAGATCAGCTTCGGAATTTTGAGGGTCCTCCTCAAAATTCTACCCCAGTTTCCAATATCGGGGTGAAATGAAAATTTTATTGAATTGTGACCGAACCCATAGGGCTGCCTACGTATCCCCTCTTAAATGGGAACAGACAGGCGTAGTTCAAATTACATCATAAAGAAATCATAAATGACTACACACAGTATCGCTTCACTGCATCTAAATTGATCGGCTTGGGCCAAACTTCTCCGTCCATTTCTGCAAGAATGAGGGCTCCTCCTGTTAGAACCCATTGAACCATGTACGGACCTTGCCAGTTGGGAGAGAATTTCCCCTTAGCTTCATCTTGATGTAGGAATATTTTCTTCAACACTAGCTGCCTAGGTGTGACCTGTCTTAGCTTGACTCTTTTGTTGAAAGCTCTGGACATTCTGTTCTGATACAATTGACCATGGCAAACTGCATTCACTTTTTTTCCGTCTATAAGAGCTAGCTGCTCGTAGAGACTTTTTACCCATTCTGCATCATCGAGTTCAGCTTCTTCTATGATCCTTAAGGAAGAAATTTCTACCTCCGGGAATAACCGCTTCTGTACCGTAAAGCAACATATAGGGAGTTGCCTCAGTCAATGTGCGAACTGTGGTACGTATCCCAATAAATCAAATGATTGCTTTTCGTGCCACTGCTTATGCTTATCTATCATTTTTCTCAATATCTACTCGATAATCTTGTTAGCCGCTTCAATAACTCCATTCATCTGAGGCCTGTAGGGTGTAGAGTTCTTGTGTTTGATCTTGAATGTTTCATAGATTGCTCTAATCAGATCACTATTGAGATTGAAACCGTTATCAGTAATGATTGACTCTGGAATGCCGAACAGAAAAACAATATGATCGCAGAAAAACTTTTCCACAAATTTCTTAGTCCCTACCTTGTGTGATGGTGCTTCAACCCATTTGGTGAAATAATCAATTGCGACTAGAATGAACTGGTGCCCGTTTGATGCGGCAGGCTCGATAAGTCCGATAACAACCATTCCCCAAGAGGCGAACGACCATGGCAAGCTTGTTGCAGTAAGCTCGTTGGGAGGCACCTTTATCATGTCTGCATGTATCTAACAGTGATGGCACTTTCGGACATACTGGATGCAGTCTATTTCGATAGTCATCAAAATATACCCCGGTCGAAGTATCTTCTTTGCTAAGACAAAACCAATCATATGTGGACCATAGGCCGCTGCATGAACCTCTTCTAATAACCTGGATGCTTCCTTTGCTTCGACACACCTTAGGAATCTCAAATCGGGAGTCCTCCTGTACAAGATTCCTCCACTGTGAAAGAAGTTGTTAGATAACCTCCGAAGTGTGCGTTTCTGAGTAGCGTTTGCAAGTTCTAGATATTCTCCTGCTGTCAAACACTCCTTGATGTCATGGAACCACGGTTTTACGTCTGCTTCTTCCTCGACATAAGCATAATAAACTTGTTGATTATAGATCTTTACCACAATAGGATCAATAAAATTCTTATCCGGATGCTGTATCATGAATGATAGGGTAGCCAATGCATTGGCAAACTCATTCTGGACCCGGGGAATATGCTGGAACTCTGTCTTTGTGAATCTCTTCCTCAACTCTTGTACATGATGCAGATAAGAGAGTATCTTGCAGTTCTTGGTTGCTCATTCTTCTTGGACCTGATGTATGAGCAAGTCTGAATCCCCGATCACTAGCAACTCCTGAATGTCCATATTAATTACCAGTTTGAGCCCTAAGATGCATGCTTCGTATTCGGCCATATTGTTGGTGCACGGGAACCTGAGCTTGGCAGACACCGGATAATGCTGGCCGGTTTTTGATACTAGGACTGCTCCGATGCCAACTCCTTTGAAGTTCACTGCTCTGTCGAAATATATCCTCCAACCATCGTAGGACTTTACAATATCCTCTCCTATGAAAGATACCTCCTCGTTGGGAAAATACGTTTTTAGAGGCTCGTATTCTCCATCCACGGGATTCTCGGTGAGATGATCCACCAAGGCTTGTCCTTTGATTGCCTCCTGAGATACGTAAACAATGTCAAATTCATTTAGCAAGATTTTCCACTTGGCTAGCTTGCGGGTGGGCATGGGCTTCTGAAAGATATACTTTAGTGGATCCATTCTTGGTATGAGATAAGTGGTATAGGCATAGAAATAATACCTCGACTTCTGAGCTTCCCAGGTCAGAGCACAACATGTGCGTTCTAATAGATAATACCGGGCCTTGTACGGGATGAACTTCTAGCTGAGATAGTAGATGGCCTGATCCTTTTTACCCATTTTGTCATGTTGTCTCAGAACACAACCGAATGCTCCATCCAATACTGTAAGGTAGAGCAATAGCGGTCTACCCGGTTCAGGTGGAACCAGAACTGGCAGCATTGATAGGTATTCTTTGATTATGTCAAAGGCTTTTTGACAATCATCAGTTCATTTGGTTGCGGCATCCTTCTTCAAACTTTCAAAGATTGGCTCACAAATGACAGTGGAATGAGCTATGAACCGACTAATATAGTTGAGTCTCCCCTAGAAACTCATCACGTCCTTCTTGTTCTTTGGTGGTGGCAATTCTTATATGGCCTTAACTTTTGATGGATCCAGTTCTATTCCTCTACGACTTACGATGAACCCAAGTAGTTTTCTAGCGGGAAACTCGAATGCACACTTCGCGGGTTCAACTTCATATTGTACCTTCTCAGTCTATTGAAGAAATTCCTTAGATCTTCCATGTGGTCAATGGCTCTTTTGGATTTGATGATGATGTCATCTACATATACCTCGATCTCTTTGTGTATCATGTCATGGAAAATAGTAATCATGGCCCTCATGTAGGTGGCCCAAACATCTTTAACCCAAATGACATCATCTTGTAACAACACATTCCCTATGGCGTAATGAAAGCTGATTTCTCTACGTCTTCCTCCTCCGCCCATATCCGATGATACCCAGCAAAACAATCGACGAATGACTACAACTCATGCTTGGCACAGTTGTCAATTAAAATGTGTATGTTTGGCAAAGGGAAGTCATATTTTGGACTAGCCCAGTTGAGGTCCCGGTAGTCGACACAGACTCTAACCTTCCCATCCTTCTTCGGCACTGGTACAATATTGGCTAGCCATGTTGGATACTCTACTACCTTTAGAACCTTGGCTTTGACTTGTTTGGTGACTTCTTCCTTGATTTTCAAACTCATCTCAGGTTTGAATTTCCCGAGCTTCTATTTTACCGGGGGACATGTCGGATCGGTTGGTAATTTGTGAGCTAAAATAGATGTACTGAGACCATTCATATCATCAAAAGACTAGGCGAATATGTCCTCATATCCCCTTAGGAATTCCGTGTACTCTTCCTTTTCTGATGGTGACAGATGAACACTGATGCACGTTTCTTTGACATTTTCTGTATCCCCCAAGTTGACAACCTCAGTCTCATCCAAATTAGACTTAGGCCTATTCTCAAAATCCTCAACCTCTTTAACGACCTCTTCTGGTATATCATCCTCTTTTAAGTCTATGTCCGTTTGTTGCGTTGTCTCATTAGAAGTCACAATTGTCGATTCATAAAGATAAGTAATAGTAATGCTGTGTAAATAAAGTAAAAGACAAAAAGTAATATGAGCAAGATTTATAAAAAATTGAAATGCTTGGATAAATTCAAAATTGCTTTGAACACTGGAGCTATTTTTTCGAAATTAAAGAAAATACGGAAAGAAAATCAACTAGAGAAAAAGTAAATGCAGGGTGCTTTGTTCAGCCTTGCTACCCCGAAGCTTTCCGGGCTCTAGTGGTTCTAATAGACCAATTGTTGAGGCGTGCTCCTCGGCTCACGGCTTGTATGGAAGGGCCTTCATCCCACTCCTCCTCGAAAGTGACACAACAGTCCATATTATCGTCTTCCAGGAACAAGTTACTCATTACTGCTAATGCTTCTTCTTCTTCTGACCCATAAACGACTTCGGTTGGTTGAAAAGTCTGCTCCAGAAGGGGTATCGGATGCTCCAGTGGATAGTAAGGACCGCGCCAGGATGGCGACCATTCATTGAATTCTTTCCAGGTATACTCATATCCCAAACCAAAAGTGGCACCATGCTTCTTCAACTTGATAGGTTTGGTGATTCCCTGGAGGTTCCTGCCGAGTCCCTTGCCTAGTTCATATCCGCTCCAATTCATTATGCTTTCAATCTTGTTATCCTACCATTTATCCTTTTCCATGGCGTTGACTCGCTCAATGTGATTGTAAGTTTCTCCACCTATCTTCCTTCTTCCTCCGCTTGCCGGGATGGTCTGGTGACTGTATATGGGATTGCTGCCATCCCCATGAATAATCACCTCTTGGTGATTCCACTCAAATTTCACTGCCTTAAGTAGGGTTAATGTTACGGCCCTGGCAGCATGGATCCGAGGTCGTCCCAGGAGCAAGTTGTAAGATGCTGGGATGTCTATTACTTGAAAGTCAACGTCGAACCAAGTCGGTCCCATTTGCAGACATAAACTAATTTCCCCAATAATGGACCTTTGGGAACCATCGAAAGCTTTAACGTTAAATCCAGAGGTTTTCTTGCTTGATTCGGCTAAATGCTCCGGGTTTATACCCTGTTGGTTCTTGTCATACCCTATGTCGCAACTGCTTTTCCAGTTTTGGTTCTTCCTTTTCTCCTTGCCTCGGTTGTGTAATCCCAGGGAATGGTCTTCGTATGGAATTTTGCTATAGCTGACATTGCTACCGGGATGGGTACCCTTGCTTTGGGTGGTAACACAACAACTTCAAATGGCGCAGGTGCCTTTGGGGACTCAAACTCAACCTAAATTAGTCCTGGCATCTTTGCAAAAGATGGTGCATCAAAATCGAGTGGTATGGACATGTTCACTTCAGCGTCTTCAGAAGGCTGAATTTGGACTACAATTAGGTTAAGTGTGACCGTTGGTTTGTTTGGCTCGTCACCTTCAGCTATTATTTTGATTGACCCTTTGGGGTCCCAATTATCTTGTGTCTCGATCATGTGAACGTCTCCACCTTTGTGGTCAGGCATAGGGTTGCACAGACATTCGGAGCAGGCTCCTTTTCCACAATGACCTTGTTGTCAATCAAAGACTGAATCGTATCCTTCAGGGAGCGGCACTCGTCAATGGTATGCCCCTTCATGCCGGAATGGTATGCATAGGTTTTGTTTGGGTTGATCCAATGGGAAGGATTTTCTGAAGTTACGGCAGGGATAGGGGGGACGTAACTAGCAGCTTTAAGCCTTTCATACAGTTGGTCGATAGGTTCAGCAATTGCACTATATTTTTTGGGAGGTCTGCGGTTGAAGTTTTGTCGGGGTCTAGTGAAATTTTGGCGAGGTGGTTGATAGTGAGCTTGTTAGGTATTTTAGGCTTGGTAGACGTGTGCGAGTTGGGAATATTTGGGTGATGTGGGTTGGTATGCGGGAGGTGGAGATGATTGGTAAGTAGGTGGTAGAGCTTGGTAATTTAGGGTAGGCTGATATGCGAGCGGAGGTATTGGGTAGGTTTGGTATTTGATTGGGGATTTGTCCTCTGTGAAACAATCATGGCACCAACATCCCTTTTATTGGATGTGCCACCAGACTGTAGAGCCTTGTTGGTAGCCTGTAATGCTTCAAAGTTAGTGACCATACCATTTTTTATACCTTCCTCGATCCTCTCCTCTAGTTTGATGATATCGGAAAATTTCTAGCCTTCTATTAACATCAACCTCTTATAGTACTCTGTGTCTTGAGACCAAACAAAAAACCTATTCATTTGTTCTTCTTCTAAGGCTGGCCTGACCTTAGCGGCTTCTGATCTCCAACGAGTAGCATACTCGCAGAATGTCTCCGTGGATTTCTTCTTTGAATCTTGGATGTAGAACACATCTGGTGCATTCTCTATGTTGAATCTGAATCTGTCCATGAAATCAAATGCCATATTTACCCTATTCGTCCACTTCTTCGGGTCTTGATTAATGTACCAAGATAGAGAATCCCCTTTCAGGCTTCTCATAAAGAGCTTCATGCGAATCTTTTCATCCTTTTCTACTCCGACCAGTTTTTCACAGTAGGTCCTTAGATGAACTCCGGGATCCCCGGTGCCATCGAACATCTCAAACTTGGGAGGTTTGTAAACATCCGGCAGTTCGACATCTGGTTGAATGCAAAGGTCTTCGTAATTCAGCCCCTCAATCCCCTTGCTTCCTTCGACACCCTGCACTCTGCTAGTCAGTTTCTTGAGTTTTGTAGCCAGATTCTTGATAAGAGAGTCTTTGTCATTAGGCTCAGGTGTGCTTGAAATAGGTTGAATAGTATGCGGCACAGTTTCCACATAAATGGGGTTATTGTGATGAGGGTAAGAATGATTATTTGTGTAGTTTAGTGGTTTAGGGATGAGCAATGGGGTGTTACTTGAAGTGTGGCATGTGTTGCAGTGGTGACATGGAGCTGGTTGTTTCTGTGGTTTCGGGATGTTTGGAGGAGGTGTGGGGTTTTGAGTGTTGGGAAAGTTGACATCTGGGGTAGTGAGGGAAAATGACAAGCTTGCCAAATTCCGAATCTAGTCTAGTTCCTTCTTGAAATTACAATAACTTTTGTTCAAGCTGGGAGGCATTTTCCTTGGAAACCTGAAAACCCCGAGAAGTTTCTACCCTTTCAACCGAACTCTCCTTCATGATGTTGCTCAAATTTTTCATTTTTCCCTTGTTCTTGTTTCTGATACGACTCGGAAGAAGAGGATGTGGAGGACCCCTGGATCTTATGGAGTAGGATGACAATGCTAGAATGAACGAACTAACCTTTGGGGAAGGGGAATAAAACAAAAAGTAAAAACAAAAAGGTAACAAGTTAGTATGGATTATGAGGAGAAAAACATTCCGATATTTAAACACGTAGTGCAAGAATATAAATCGTGTCCTAATTTGGGAGCCTCGTTGCGCCCGAGATAGGCCTAGAGACAAGTTGATTTGGAGATATTAGAATGCTAAATGCCTCATTTTATTGATAAAAATAAAACGAATCCCAAAACGAAAATAAAATGTCACTAATGGCCATTGGCCTTATCACATTAAGGCAAAGGAAAGACTCCTAACTACTTGGTCTCAGTAAAAGGGTTTGAGTTTGAAGAACCAGAGTTTAAGTAAGGGCTAGAAATTATCTCGAGGGGAAGGTGTTAGGCACCCCTCAAGATCCACTAGTGTGGTTCCCGGGCATATTATAATTGTGACTTCACATAATCAAGTAAGCAATTAAGGGCTCAAATAGAAGGGGTTTGCATATAATATTGCAGATAAGTTGAAACTGTGAGGAAAAGTAAAGAGGGCAGAAATTTATGTAAGATTTAAACGATTTCTAAAGAAAGCAGATAAAAAAACAAGTAGAGGGAAGGGGGTGGTAGGTTTACGATTGATATGGATCACATCAATGTAATATCTAGTGATCACTCCTTAGAAGAGGGGCTATATGAGATATTAGTGCATAGGTCATCAACTCCATATTCTACCCTTCCCACCCCGTAAAGGTTATCTAAAACGCGTGGGTTGGTCACGAATGCTTATTTCGTGCTATTACCCGTCCCATCCTATAAGTCCTGGGGGGTATTTAGGACTACTATTCCTACGAGTTAAGGACTAGGCTGAACCCTTAGGTTTAAAGGATAAAATGCTAAGCGACATACATAACAAATAGGACCGCACATAAGGGAACACACAGAGACGAATAAAGGCTCACAGATCCCTCCACAAGTGAACACGTAATTAGCACGTCTCAAATGCCTTTAATGTCTCAAAGATGGGAGTAAAAAAAATAAATAGCAGCAGTTCAGAGTTAGTAATAGATAAAAGACAATCATTAAACCACGGTTTTGACAGTAATGTAGAGACTTGAAGATACAATAGTTTAACGAGATACGAGACAATTATTCACAATAGCACGATTCTGGGCAAGGAATGGTAACCCAGAAGTTTGAAAACATAATAGAACAAGAACCAGAAAATCAGTGAGAGTAAATAGATGCAAAATTTCAAGATTGTTTGAAGATAGGAAGGGAGTTTTAATAAAAGCGGACTGAACTTCAGAGAGGCAAAGCAGGAATCGGAGCAGCAGAGCTCAAACTAAAGCAGAAATGGGAGCAACAAAGTTCAAAATATTAAACGAGGTTGATTGGTCTTAAACCGGTAAAACATGATGAATCAATTCTTATTAGGCCTAAAGTTTTCCTAAGCGTCGTATGCATTGCCTAATTATTTGAAAGGGTGAACATACGTATTGATTTTCAGTTTTAAGAGGGATACACAAACAGTTAATTGTACTTGTATTATTAGATTAAGCATGCTAATCAGGCGTTTAACAGTTACAACTCAGACAAGTGTAGAACCCTAAACAACAGGATGTCTAATGCACACAGGAGTACCTAAAACATGATTTCTAAATGCTAACAAGAATGCAGCAGTAGCCTTATGATAGTTATTTGTTTGTCATTAACTGATCATGGTTACGAAATGAGCACAATAACAGGCTGAAAGTAGAGAACCTAGAGCAGGATCTCTAATGTATGAGATGCATGTCCTATATAGGTTATCTATTACGCAGATAAGTAAATAAAGTCCAATAAGCATGTTTTCTACCCGTTACTTAAACTAGGCATACATAACCCCCCATATTCACTATTTAACCCCCAATCATTTTTACAAATTATTACAAACCAATGATAGCTGAATTACAGTAATCAAAGTAAAAATAAGAAGTTATTCTATAGGGAGCCTTCAATCAGGCCCATTCTTCCAACCTCACTCCTTTCGAGATTCACAGCCTTGACATGGTCAGGGTGCGGCAAAGCTCCCTAGGGCCCCCATTAGGTCCCTGATGAATACCAGCACCCAAACACTTACCAAAATGTTGGACAGGTGCAGTGTGGAATTGCCAACCTTGTGTGTCAAAGTTCAGTGAGTACTCAGGGGTACTCAAAGCAATGCTTACAGGAAAGGGGTAGAACCCAATTTTTAAGAGTAGTGTGAAGTGCAGGAAAGAGAGGAAAATTTGTAGTTTAAAGAGTTCAAAAGAAAATTGGAGAGTTGCACACAAAATCAAAGAGATTTAAGGGACCTAGAAATGCTCAAATTTAGAAATAATAGTAAGCATTAATATAATATATACATAACAGGTAAGATTATGAGAAAACAGTGGTCATGAGCATGCAAGTATCAACAGGAAACCAAGGAGTCAATTACATGTTGCACAGTAGAAGCATAGGTAGAATACAATTAGGAATATAACACATTGAAGTAGTAATAAACACATTGGGTTGGAACTTAATTAGGACATACCAACAATATGAGAGCATAACAGAATGCAAGAGCCAAATATGAGCACAATATTAGCCTTGGCTTTCCAACCGGCTAATAATAGTCAGGAGTAGGGAATAACAATAGAGCAAGGGAGGAAAAGAGAGAAATAGCACAAGAGAGAGCAATGTGTATTGCTGCGTGTGTTTGTGATATGCAATGTATCAGTGTCTAATGCACAAGAGAACGGGGGGTACTTATAGTGCTGAAGATGAGTAAACAAACAAGGTAGCAATCAGTAATTAAGGAACTGTGATATCAATCATAATCAAATCAGCATAACAAACCACCTTTAATTAAGGAATTAAAGTATAAGCAGTTATTTAAAAGGAAAGAAATCATCGTATGATCATATCAGGAAACAGGATAGCATAAGGTATACAATAAAGTCTAGGTACATGATATTTAATTAGGAAAATATGTCAGACAAATCAATTAATCATATTTGTGCACATATGTAGGGCAGAATAGTACTTTAATTCTATTAAATTGTTCTCAAAATAATGAACGAGATTGAAAACCTTGGGGATCAGTATTAACTGAGGAAGGTATCCCATAAATTAAGGAAGTAATTCAAAATCAATACCAAACTATAAGTAGAATACACAGAATCGCAATTTTTAAGGCAAGTATCACAGTCTTAAAGAGAACTTGTAAGAATCGGTATAAAATCACCATGTAAACAATCAATAGGACGAATGAAACTCAGCCCATATTGAAAAGTATCAGAGAAACCCTACGCGGAGAACACAGAACAGTAGGGGAATGAAACACTAGCAACAAACTTAAAGCAAAGAGCACGAAACTCAGAGAAGAATCCAGAAGAACACACAAACAAACAAATACGACAATAATAAAAATATAAACCCTAAATCTTGGGTTTCGTCAGACTTAAGCAAAAAGATTTAGAAATCATACTGAGAATCATAGATTAGTACTCAAGATCGGAAGATAAAGTATTTTTGAAAAGGGGTTAAGAAACCCTAGTTTCAAAAGGGAACAAAAACGTTTAAAACTTGAATAATCGTAAAGAATAGTGCAAAACATAAAGGTACGAGTTGAAAATCGTTAAACAATACAGAGATTTAAAAGGTTTGGGCCGAGATTAGGGTTTCATAAGAAACCAGAGAGAGAAGTAAGAGAAACCTGGTTGTGAAACTTAGGAACAATGGTGTTTACAGCACCATCGAACCAAAACCCATCGGAGAAAGGACGGAAACAAACCCAGGCAAAGCTTCAGTGACCATCTTGCATGGTTAAGGCTCATAGGGTCTCAGGGATGAAGGGAACCAATGAGATAAGGCTTTAAGGCGGCTGGTGGTCGAAAGGGACGAGGCTGGAGGTGGCCGGGGAGATGGTGAAGGCCATCGGAGAAGAAGAACCAGAAGGTTCTACAGAGAAGGAGGAGAGGAAGAGACAGATAGAGTAAAAGCGACCTCTCTCGAAAAGCGAGGGGTCAAGGGGGTAGGTGAGAGTTTAATTATGGAAAAGGGATCTGGGCCGTTGATCTTATTTGATCAACGACTCAGATTAGTTCAGAACTGGGCCGGGTTAATTTAGAGATTGGGCTGAGGCGAATTTGGTTGAGTCTTGATTTAATTGGTTTTAATTAAATCTTATGGGGTGGGGGTTAAGTTGAGGCTAAAATTTAAATAATAATGGGTTATGTGTTAAATAGCCAGTTTCCCCCTTTTATTTTATCTAAAGTAGTTAAAATAATTTAAAAAATAAATTAAAAGTACTGCACTAATTAATAATATATAAATATTAATCTAAAAATACGGAAAATAATTTTATAATTGTAAAATGCTATTAATCGTAAAATAGTCTACAATTGCAATTATATGCAATTTAGCTTTTAAAAATACAAAATAAATTTGTAAAAAACATGAAAAAATCACCATAACTATATTTTGATGTAAATATGAGAATGGAAATGAATTATTCACAAAAAATGATAATTTTGAGAGAAATTACTGGATTTTGTACTGCTAACATAGATAATAAATTAATTTTAAAAATCTTAAGAATTAGCAAAAAATACCAAAACTCTTGGGAATGCTTATATATGCATACACATGCTATTTTGAAAGTATTTTGGGTATATAAAATACATAGGAAAAAATTGGGTATCAACAGGAATTTGTTGTACTTGCCGTATATGTTGATGACATTAACCTTAATAGAACTCCTATAGAACTCCAAAAGCCAACTGATTATTTAAAGAAGGTATTCTAGATGAAATATATCGGAAAGACAAAATTATGTCTTGGTTTGCAAATTGAGCATTGGCAAAAGGAATTTTTATTCATCAATCTGTAAGGCCCCGAAAACTTTTACTAAGTAATTTAAGATTTCGTGGTGCCAGGTAGGCTAATTATAATATTGTATGTGCTATAAAAATGATGTATATAAATTGGATATGGTAAATGAATGTATAAATCATATAATACGTAATTTGGGTTCCAAGGAAAGGCGTAAGTCTAAGTCAAATTTGAAAATTATATAATACGCTAAAATTTCAAATGAGTTCGCACAAGTCCACACTTTGAAAGAGAATATCTAAATATATATAAGTTTTTATATGATGAAAAACCTATCAAATTAAAGGTCTTTGAGTCTAGTTTCTAAATCTTCAAACCGTTTGTCATTTGGACATTTCTACACAAAGTTATGATCAAATTAGCAAATGCTGGATTTGCGATTGCAAAATGACTCCGCGGAGTCGCATAGTGAAGCAGAGTCAGGAAAAATATTATGCTGTCACATATTGATTATGTTGTTGCATAATTGATTATGTTGTCGATTATTCTATCACATAATGATTATGCTGCAAGTCTGCTGTCCACATATCGATTATGTTATAGCATAATTGCACCACATAATTGACTTCGGGGTCATTTTTCAAAATTTTTATATCCGAGCCCACTTTGATAAATAAGCTTTGGGGCTATTTTATACTAAATCTAGAGAGAGGTGAGAGCATTTTAGAGAGGGAAGGAGGAAGCCTAACATTATAACTATTCAATCTTTCATCAATCTTCAAGAATCACAAAACCAATCACAAGATCTTCATCTAAGAGGTAAGGTTCTATATACTAGATTTTAATTTCGAGTTTTGGGTATAAGATGGGTTATTGAGATATGATTCTTGAATGTAACGGTATTATTTATACATGCATGTAAAATTAGGTTTGCGGGTAGATTGTTGAACACAAATAAGTAAAGATTGGATTGGGGAATGAAGGAAATATTGTAGAAGAGCTTTGAAATCAAGATGAACAAATAGTATTGGATAAAATGCTCAAATGACCTGAAACCATGAATATCTTCCTAATTTGCGTTCGATTTTGTTATGTCTCAAAGTAGATAGGGATTACTAGAATTTTTGGAACATTGTAGTGACTTAAGGAAAGCTTAAACAAGGTATGTAGGCTAAACTCTCTCTTTGAGATTGTGATTATGATTTCTAAACACTTTTCCTTAAGTGTGCAATGCCTTATGTGATAGAACATATTGACATGAATGATATTCTAATTCAAATAAATAAAAAAGGAAAAACATGAATTAGAAAATGTGTCCAAGTGCCAAGAACTACTTAATAAATGGGGCTATTTGTGATATGTAATGAAAGATGGAAAGAAATGTGGATTAATGAATAATTGAAAAAGGTTATGTACCAAGGGAGATGGCTTAGCCGATCGGGCCGAGACCGGACTCCGTGTAAGGACACGGTGGCATTGTGGATGAAATTGTAAATATGGTTACATCTCACTTGAGACAGCTTAGCCGATCGAGCCGAGATCGGACACCATGCTATACACGTGGTGGAATTTATGTTGGATTTCTTATTATCATTGTGAATTTGGATATGTCTCACTTGGGATGGCTTAGCCGGTTGGGCCATGACCGGACTCCGTGTAAAAATATGGTGGCATTATGGGTTGTGAAACTTGGAACTAAATATTATTAACCTAAAGAGATGAAAATATTGAATTGGAACTGTGTGATCCTTAATCAGTGTTTCCTTGTAATTCTGTGAAGTAATTATTGCTTATTATAACTGCCTTCTATTTGTTTCACTATTCACCCTTCAAAGATTTGAGTTTGCCTTACATACTATGTGATGACCCAAAATGTCATCTTTAAATTAAATAATTATCTCGATATTTTAAGACCTTAAAAAGTGCTATCAATAATTCCCCGACTTGCATGCACAATCCGTATAATTTTCTCAAAGGTTTTTGTATAAAAAATAGATTAAATTATGACTTAGAGCTTTAAAACTCAAACTGAGTTGACTTCGGTCAACATTTTGAGCAAACTAATCCGGATCCAAGTTTTAACCATTCTGTAGTTCCGTATCATGATTTGGAACTTGTTCATATGCCCGAAATCGAATTCGGAGGTCCCAAGACCAAATTATCGCCATTTAACGGAATCTAGAAATCTAAGGCTAAAGATTTCATAAGTTTGACCGGAGATTTGAATTTTGAGCAAACGACCTTGGAATGGAATTTTGATGATTCCAATAGTTTCGTGTGGTGATTTTGGACTTAGGAGCATGTTCGAATTTGGAAGTCCTTAGATCAATGCGACGTATTTTGGCGAAAGTTGGAAAATATAAGATTTTTGGAAAAAGTACGACCTTGGTTAATATCGGATTAAGACGACCTCTTTTCAGTGTTTTGAGTGTGCGAGCAGGTCCGTAATGTGTCTTTTGATTGAAATTCATATATGGTTTGTGTCCGGGAGGTTCTGGATGAGTTTCGGGGTAGTTTCGGATCATTTCGGAGAAGTTTGCGTTTTGTTGGTTTCTAGTGCGACACTGTTCACTCGCAAATACAAAGTTTTTATGGGAATTGCGAAAATACTATTCATTCGCAAATGCAAAGTTTTTATGGGAATTGTGAAAACACTGTTCATTCGCAAATGTGAAGTTTCTGTGGGAATTGCGAAAACACTGTTCATTCGCAAATGCGAAGTTTCTGTGGGAATTGCGAAACTACTGTTCATTAGCAAATGCGAAGTTTCTGTGGGAATTGCGAAAATACTGTTCATTCGCAAATGCGAAGTATTTGTCCGCAAACATGAACCTGGGCAGAAACTTAAGGATTGAAAATATGTCATTTCTTCATTTTCAATTGCGATTTTCGGAGCTTGGTTTTTGGGTGATTTTGAGGGTTTCTTCACGACTTCGACTGGGGAAAGAATTCTATACCCGAAAGTGATTATATTTCATGGTTCTATGGTTATATTCACCATTTATTTCGGATTTGGGTGAAAGAAATTGTAGTTTTTGTAAAACTTTTCAAAAATAAAAATTTAGGATTTGAAGGTCCATTTGATATCGGAATTCGATAATTTTTGTATGGTTGAACTCGTATCAGAATGGGTTATCAGATTTTATGAGTTTCATCGGATTCTGAGACGTGGGCCCCAAGGGCAATTTTGAGCTAAATTTCGGATTTAATTTGGAAAATGTGTAAATTCATATGGAATTAATTCATACGATTTATATTGAGTATATTGAATTATTATGACTAGATTTGAAGCTTCGGACGAATTCGCGAGGCAAAGGCTTATTGGAATTTTGAATTGATTGCTAAACGAGGTAAGTTTTTGGTCTAACCTTAGCTTGAGGGATTAGGAGTTGTGTTTTATTTGTTACATATTAATTGTGGAGTACGATGTATAGGCATGGAGACGAGTATCTATACGTTGGTGTCAAGCATGCCCGTGAGTCTTGTGTTATTATTGTTATGACTCCGTTGTGGTTTATTGCGCTTCATATGTTATTATTGTTTTGATATTATTATTTCCTTGCCGGGATATTATTGAAATATTATTGTTCGCTTATCGAAATATTATTAAAATATTACTGTTCCCTTGTCGAGATGTTATTTTTTTGATATTATTGTTCCCTTGTCGGGATATTATTGAAATATTATTGTTCCCTTGCCAGATATTATTGAAATATTATTATTCCCTTGCCGACATATTATTGTTTTGATATTATTGTTCCCTTGCCGGGATATTATTGAAATATTATTGTTCCTTTGTCGGGATATTATTGAAATTTTACTGTTCCCTTGCCTAGATGTTATTGTTTTGATATAATTGTTCCATTGCCGAGATTCTTTGTGATTTTTACTGGTTTGAAATAGGAGCGGATGGTGTGCCTATCACAAGATAATTAAAATGGGAGCTGGTGGTATGCCTACCAAAAGATAATTGAAATGGGAGCGAGTGGTACGCCTACCACAAGATAATTGAAATGGGAGCGGGTGGTACGCCTACCACAAGATAATTGAAATGGAAGCGGGTGGTACGCCTACCACAAGATAACTGAAATGGGAGAGGGTGGTACGCCTACTACAAGATAATTGAAATGGGAGCGGGTGGTACGCCTACCACAATATAATTGAAATGGGAGCGCGTGGTACGCTACCACAAAATATAATTGAAATGGGAGCGGGTGGTACCCCTATCACAAGATATAATAAAATGGGAGGGGGTGGTACGCCTACCACAAGATATAATAAAATGGGAGCGGGTGGTACGCCTACCATAAGATATAATGAAATGGGAGCAGGTGCTACGCCTACCACGAGATACATGAAATAGGAGCGGGTGGCATGCTGTCACGACCCGGATTTCCCACAATCGGTGTCGTGATGGCGCCTACTCGTGGTAGCTAGGCAAGTCAACTTATTTACCCTTTCATTACTAGACAATTACCTTAAAAGTTTACAGCATCAATATAGAACATGAAATTTAACAAGAATAATAGCGGAAGTCTGATTTATAATTACGAATCATAACGCGAAACGGTCATTAATAGCCTCTACCTAAGATTTGGTGTCACAGTACTCACGAACTACTAAGAATATACTAAATACAATGTTCTGAAAGAAATATATAAGTTGTCTGTCTCGAAAACAATGAGGCAACAGTCTAAAAGAAAACATAAAGAAGAGACACCGGGCTTGCGGACGCATGCAAGGCTACCTCAGTCTCGTAAAAATGAAAGCCGTCTCCCGCACTAATGCTGCTGCTGCTCCTCAAAACCTAGATCTGTGCAAAAAATGCACAGAAGTGTAGCATCAGCACAACCGACCCCATGTGCTGGCAAGTGTCTAGCCTAACCTTGGCGAAGTAGTGACGAGGCTAGACTGGACACCACATAAACTTGTGTAGTTATAATATACAGCAGAAATCGAATACAAGGCAATTAACAACCTGGGAGGGGGAAACATGCTATGAGGAGATACAATATTAACAGTAATCTCGAGTAACAAACATTGCAGCTTGATTCACAATGAACAAGGAATCAGTACTCAATACAAACACATGGTATCAATAATTGTTGCGGCATGCAACCCGCTCCACAAATGCTACTTTTGCGACGTGCAACCCGCTCCACAAATATCAATGTTGCGGTGTGCAACCCGCTCCACAAAGTCCACTATTGCGGCATGAAACCCGCTCCACAATATCATTATTGCGGCGTGCAACCCGATCCTCAATATCATTATTGCGTCATGCAACCCGATCCTCAATATCATTGTTGTGGCATGCAACCCGATCCTCAATATCATTTAATAGTCTGACTTCCCAAACAACAGTCGCAATTAAGGGACATAAAAATAAGCAATATTTGACAAAATCCCGGCAAAGGAAAGAATTCAACAAGTCCAACCAAACGTCCTGGCAAGGGAATAGTCAACATCGCTTTCTTTTTCTTACTTTTCTTATCTTATAACCCACTCTAATATTTTGAGCCAATGCTCCAGAAAATCAAGTAATCATGCCACCGTTCACATGTTATTCACAACATATAGGAATCCTCCAATAATTACGGAATCCACAACCAAGTCATGATAATCACATTATAAGGACTCACGGTCATGCTAAACACCAATATATAGATACTCGTCACCATGCCTACACATCGTAGTCAATCACATAGCAATTAGCAAAAAGACTCAACTCATATTCCCTCAAGCTAGGGTTAAACCAAACACTTACCTCAAAGCCTTGAAATCCACTTAATCCTCAACTATCGCTTTACCTCGCGGTTCCACCTCCAATTCGCTCGAATATAATCAAAAATTGTTCAATTACTTTAATAAACACTATATGAATCAATTTGAATGCATAAAAATGATTTTCCCAAGTTTTTTCCAAAAATTCCAAAAATGCCCCCGGGCCCACGTGGTCAAAACCCGAGGTTCGGACCAAAACCCGGTTACCTCAAATTGAGGTCCAACTCCCCAATTTATAAAAAACCTAGGTTCTACCCAAAAACCCCAATTTCACCCATGAAAATCCTTGATTTCAAGTGGAAAACATGTTTAATGATGTTAAAGATTGAAAGAATCGAGTAAAAATCAACTTACAAGTGATTTGGGATGAAGTTTGCTCTTGAAAAATCGCCTATGGTGTTTGGGTTTTGAAACAATGGTGAAAAGTGATGAAAATTCGACTAAGTATAAAACTTTCTGGGCCTCGGATGTGGGAATTGCGAACTAAGGTTCGCAAATGCGAAAAAATGCAGGCTTGGGAATTGCGATATTTTGGTTCGCATTTGCGAACACAGGTCTAGGGCAGGTTTCGCATTTGCGAAAGAGGCATCGCATTTGCGATGGCCTTCAGTTGCATTTGAGATCACTGGCTTCGTATTTGTGAAGCTTGGCCTACCTGGGCTGGTTTCGCATTTGCGATCCAGCTTGCGCAATTGCGATAGCTGGGCATTCACAAATGCGAACCCTGGCTTCGCATTTGCGAAAGTAGGAGAAGCCATAATACCAGATTTTTCAAATAAGAGAAATGCTATCTGATGCCTATCCAAAACTCACTCGAGCCATCGGGGCTCCAAACCAAACATGCACACAACCTCAAAAACATCCTACGGTCTTACTCGTGCGATCAAATCGCCCAAATAACATCATTTACATAGAATCAATCCTCAAAAAACACATGATTTTTCTTCTAAACTTCATGAACTTTCAAACATGGAACTTATAGTCCGAAATAAGTCATACGACGTCCGATTTAAACGAAACTTCACAGAAAGCGCTTAAACAATATATAAGACTTGTACCTGGAGTCGAAATGAAAATACGAGCCCGATACCTCAGTCTTTTTGATCAATTTTCATCTCCATTTTCCTTAATAATTTCAGAAAAATAATTTAATAGAAAAATTCTTTCCTCGGGTTCTAGACCTCGAAATTCGACTCCGGACACATGCCCGAATCCCATATTTTTCTACGGACCTTCCGGGACCGTCCAATCTCGGGTCCGGGTCTGTTTACCCAAAATTTTGACCAAAGTCAACTTAAATCATATTAATATCAAAATTCTTTAAATTTTTCACAGAATTCACATATTTAAACATAAAAGCTTTCTGGCTATGCGCCCGGGCTGCGCATGCAAATCGAGGCAAGTAAAAATGAGGTTTTCAAGGCCTCGAAAGCACGGAACGAATGAGGAAACAGGTGATGACCCTTTGGTCGTCACATCCTCCACCTCTAAAACAACCGTTCATCCTCGAACGGACAAAAGAAAGAAGTACCTGAGTCGGGGAACAGATGTGGATAACGGCTTCGCATATCAAACTCGGACTCCCAGGTCGAGGCGTCAGGGCGCTGACCTCTCCCCTGAACACGAACAGAGGGAAAACTCCTAGATCTCAACTGATGAACCTGCCAGTCTAGAATAGCTACCGGCTCCTCCTCATAAGATAAATCCTTGTCCAACTCGACAGTGTTGAAGTCTAACACATAGGTAGGATCGCCGTGATACCTCCTAAGCATATACACATGAAAAACTTGATGCACGACTGATAAACTAGGTATCAACGCAAGCCTATAAGCCACCTCTCCTACTCGATCAAGAATCTCAAACGGACCAATGTACCTAGGGCTAAGCTTGCCCTTCTTTCCGAACCTTATCACGCCCTTCATAGGCGATACTCGGAGCAATACCCGCTCACCAGCCATAAAAGCCATATCTCGGACCTTACAGTATGCATAACTCTTTTGCCGCAAATGAGCCAAACGAAGCCTGTCCTGAATGATCTTAACCTTATCTAAGGCCTCTTGAACTAAGTCTGTACCCAATAACCGAGCCTCCCCCGGCTCAAACCATCCGACTGGAGATCGACATCGTCTACCATACAATGCCTCATATGGAGCCATCTGAATGCTGGACTGGTAGCTGTTGTTGTAGGTGAACTCTGCTAAAGGCAAAAACTGGTCCCACGATCCTCCTATTATACCCCATTTTAACACGGGTCAAACTAGAGTATAACATATTGGTAATTCTACAGGTTTTATTAATTAAAGAGAGTCGCCACCTAATTATTTTAAAGGTGAATTAGGACACCTATTTACAAAATAATGCTTAAATTAACTATATTTTATGGCCTACTTAATCTTTAAGACTATGGGTAAGGGTTCTAATTAATCCTATAGGGAAGGTTGTAAAAGCACCCTATGTGATCCGTTAATTATGGTTAACCGATCAAACTTAGGTAAATTAATGCTAAGTCTTGTTACATAACATAAGTATGCCTATTAGGTATTTTGTAAATGTGAAAATAATTCATAGCTAATTTAAATGACTTTAACAACTTAGGTTTAATAAATGATCCAATTGGTTAAGTAAAAGTCGTCCTTATTCCAAAGATGGTTTAGCATGAATGTGTATGAAAAGAAAAGTAGTGACGTGAAAGTTAAAGGATGGTTTCTTTGAAATATGTGAACAACTTACTTTGAAGAAAAGAATTATGGTTTAAAATGCACTAACGCCATAGTTTTTGAAACATGTATTTGGCTTGGAAATCGATCCTACCCTCCAACGTTTTCCCACATGAAAGGGTTTACCAAGACCTCGGCCAATTTCAAATACTTGCGAGTTCAGGAAGTAGGTTTTGATAAGGTTTCAATTAAATCTTCATAAGTTAATATTTTTGCCTTTAATCTATAGATAAAATCCTATGGGATAAATGAGTACCATATTTGCTATCAGAAATACAAATAGTTAAATAAACTAAGTATCAAACACATGCTAAAGATGAGATAATCATAAAGATAAATAAACTAGCCGTAATTAAGAAGTTAGAAAAAACGGGTGTAAAAGAACAAGATAAGAAAGACGCCATGGGCGCCCCCAAGCGTTTCGCTTGTTTTTCCTGCTATCTGATGCTCTAGAGAAGATGATATGCAATGGCTCCATGTGGTGGTGGTAGCATTGAGTCTATACGAGATTCCACTGTGAGAATCTCAAATCGAGACTCCATTTGCTCCAGGATGTACATGTAAAAAAAAAAAAGAAAATAAGAATTAGAAAAATAAAATTTGATTCTTTATACTGCATAAGAGATAAATAAAGAAGTGAAGACTCGTAATAACTCATCCCATAGTAGTTTATAAGATACAACAATCCGCATAACATATTGTTCAAGGAACTTTGACGAGTGAACTCT